>PVJL010015522.1:0-23981 GCA_004026885.1 Lyroderma lyra | reverse complement strand
ACAAAATTATGGTTACCAGATGGTAGGGAGTTGGTGGACAGAGAGAAAAATGTGAAGGGATTAAGAAGTACAAATTTGTAGTTACAAAATGGTTACAACATAAGGAATATAGTCAATAATATTGTAATAACTATGTATAGTGCTAGGTGGGTACAAGACTTATTGGGAGTATCACTTCATACATTATATAAATGTCTAACCATTATGCTCTACACTTGAAACTAGTATAAAATAACATTAAATGTCAACTATAATTGAAAAAATAAAAAATACCCCCCCAAAACAAAATAAAATTGTTTAAAGGAATTAAAATATAAATATTAAAACATTAAATATTTTTAAAAATGAAGACAGGTATAAAAGGGTATAAACTTTCAGTATAAGAAGAATAATGTTTGAGAATCTAATGCATAGCATGGTGACTATGGTTAACAACACCATATTTCATCATTAAAATTTGCTAAGAGAACTTAAGTGTTCTCACACAAAAAAGGTAACTGTGAAGTAATAGATGTGTATACTCAATTGTGGGAATCCTTTTACAATGTAAATATTCTTCAAATCATCTTGTTTTACACTTTAAAGATATTACAATCTCATTTGTCAGTTATACTTCAAAAAAGCTGAAAAAATAAAATAAAATAACATTTTATAAACTTTACAAATATTAGAAGTCCAGGAATAGACCTTAAGTAATATAGGAATTTAGTGTATGATATAAGTGACATCTCAAATGAATAAAAAATGTATTATTAAATAAATGCTATGAGTTAATTTTGGTATGCGGTGAGAGTTCACAGCTCAGGTTCATTCTTTTGCACCACCTACTAAAGAAGCTGTTTTTTCCCCATTGCATGTTTTTTGCTCCTTTATAAAAAATTATTTGTCCATAAATTTGTGGATTTATTTCTGGGTTTTCAGTTCTGTTCTATTGGTCTATGTTCCTGTTTTTCTGCCAATACCAAGCTGTTTTGACTATTGATGCTGTGCAATATAAATTGAAGTCAAGAAGTGTAATGCCACCAGCCTTATTCTTTTTATGTAGGATTGCTTTGGCAATTTGAGATCTTTTATGGTTCCATATAAATCTGATAATTCTTTTATCTATTTCATGAAAGTATGGTTGTGGGAACACTTACCATATACAAAAATTAACTCAAAATGGATTAAAGACCTTCATACAGCCCTGCAACAATAAACTGTATAGAAGAAAACATCGGTACTAAACTTATAGACCTAGGGCTCAAGGAAGACTTCATGAACCTGACCTCAAAGGCAAGGGAAGTAAAAGCGAAAATAAATGAATGGGACTGTATCAAACTAAAAAGCTTTGGCACAGCAAAAGAAACCATCAACAAGGCAAAGAGACAGCCAACTGAATGGGAGAAAATATTTGCAAATAACGCATCAGATAAGGGTCTAATATCTAAAATATATAAAGAACTAATAAGACTTAACAACAAATAAACAAACAACCCAATTAAAAAGTGGGCAGAAGAACTAAACAGACACTTCTCCCACGAAGAAATACAAATGGCCAGCAGACATGTGAAAAAATGCTCATCCTCATTAGCTCTCAGGGAAATGCAAATCAAAACCACAATGAGATTCCACCTCACACCTGTGAGAATGGCTGTTATCAACAAGACAAGGAATAACAAGTGCTGGAGAGGGTGTGGAGAAAAAGGAACTCTGGCACACTGCTGGTGGGAGTGCAAACTGGTACAACCACTGTGGAAGGCAGTGTGGAGGTTCCTCAGAAAATTGGGAATGGAGCTACCATATGACCCAGCAATCCCCCTTCTGGGGATCTACCCTAAAACTTGAAAACCTTTGTCCACAAAGACTTATGTACCCCAATGTTCATCGCAGCGCTGTTCACAGTGGCCAAAACATGGAAACAACCAAAGTGCCCTGCAACAGATGACTGGATAAAGAAGCTGTGGTACATATACACAATGGAATATTACTCAGCTATGAGAAAAGATGAAATATTGCCATTTACAACAAAATGGATGGACCTGGAGATCATCATGCTTAGCGAAATAAGCCAGACAGAAAAAACCAAAAACTGTATGACCTCACTCATATGTGGAATATAAAACTGAAAGCAACAAAGAAAACAAACAAACAAATAACCCATGGACACAATCAATAGTTTAATGTTTATTTGGGGACAAGAGGGGAGAGGATGGGAAAAGGGGAGGGGGTGGGAGAGGAGGGAGGAGAAGCTAAATATAAGGTGATGGAAAGAGAAGTCACATTAGGTGGTGAACTTATTATACAAGTTGACAATGCACTGTAGAATTGTATGCCTGAAACCTATGTAATTCTTGCTAACAGATGCCACCCCAATAAGTCTAACAATCAAAATAAATTTAAAAAATAATAAATCTATGAATAGGTGCAATAACATAGCTATCTGGGAAAACTATGTATGTTGTATACATATTTCATATATTTTACAAAAATAAATTCTAAGTGAATCAGATATTTAAATGTAAAAATTAAAGAATAAAATTATTGGGAAAACTGGAGAATATTAATAGTGTAAGGATGACTCAAATATGGAAAAAAACTTTAAAATAACCAAAATTAGAAGTCACATTAGGTAGTGAAATATTATACAACAAGCTGACAACGCACTGTGGAATTGTACACCTGAAACCTATGTAATCCTTGCTAACAGATGTCACTCCAATAAGTCTAACAATAAAAGTAAATTTAAAAATTAAAAAGAAAACCCAAAATTGATAATTTATTAAAATTTAAAAATTATAGCAAATTAGCTAAACTGAAACTACATTTTCCAAATTCCATTCTCTCTGTGGTTCCAGGTTAGAACTGGCCACAAGGGATACTTGCATGATAGTTGTAAGGTAGAAGTGAAAAAGAAAAAAGGCAATTTGGCAAGATTTTTCAAAATTACAAATGTATTTTTTCTTTTGTCTGGCAATTCCATTTCTGAGAACTTATCCAACAGATATATGGTCAAATTTTTAAAGTGACATATGTATGAGGTTATTTTTTGCAGCATTGTTTGCAATAGCAAATAATTGAAAATAACCTAACTGTTCATTATTAGAGGGATGACTAAATTAATTATGGTATATCCTTACAAAGGACTACTATAGAGCTATAGGAAACAATTCAGTCCATGCTGATTTTAAAGATTTCAAAGCCATATTTTTAAGTGTAAAATACAACTTGTAGAATGAATATAGCATGCTTTGATTTGCATTGAAAAGGAGGAAAAAAATACACACATATATATTACATGCACACATATAATTCAGTAAAGTATAATGTATTATACATAAATTATTATTATTTGCTTGTAAGTATATCCAGAAGGTTACTTGAGAATGTATTAGTTTTTTCAGGGGAAAAGGACTTCATGGGTGGGAGACAGGGTGAAAGAAAGAATGAATAATAAACTAGAAAAATAAAAACAAAATGAATCCATTTAAATAACCAAATAGATTGATACACAGAAAAAGAATTTTAAGAGAACATTCTCTGTAACTATATTACTTAAATAAAAAATTTCAATTAAATTGGCACAATTAAAGGAAAATATATATTAAATTATGTATAAGAACAGCCTAAAAACCAAATAAAACAGAAAAGGGAAGAAAGTGAAAATAATTGTCAGAGAAATAATGAACCTAGTAGCAACCTCTAGGGTCATTAAGCTGTTGAAAGGAATATTGTTTAAACTTTAATAAACAGAATTTTCTCATGCTATATAAACTTTACTGCAGTAGAAAAAATATTTAAGCACTCCAACACTTTATATGAAGTTAGCACACATTTGATACTAACATCTAAAAAGTTCTGGAAGAAATATATTACTAAAAAGCAAATTTAGTTATGACTATAGAGACAAAATTCTAAATACAACTACAGAAAATTTTAAAAATCAGAATTTTAAAAAGGATAATCTACCATAATTAAGGAAACCTCTCATAAGAAGTTGAGGATGATTTATTATAAGTAAACGTATGTATGTATATATCAGATCAATTACCTAAAAGATACATCTTACAGATCTTGATGTAAAAGAATAAACACCCACTTACAGTTATCTAGGAATGGAAGGATACTGCAGGATCTTTCCTAATAATGAATAACAAATTATCTATAACAGGAGCAAGAGAAGTATCCCTACAATTATATTTATTTTTTTAAATTGTCCTAGAATCATTAACAAAATTAATGTCAAGGGAGGGTAGGCAAGATGGTGACTAAAGAGGGGATCCCTGAAACCTCTCCTGGAAGATACAATTAAATTGGTGGGATCCAATCCAGGGAAACCCTGAGTGGCACAGTCTCAGCTGAGAGATCAACGCATTGCAGGAAAACTCCTAAAGTTCAGAGAGAGGGGGCAAGTGGGAGAGGAGGGAGAGAGCAGAACAAGAGGACACGCAAATGAGGATCATAACCCAACCCAACTGGGGCTGACTGAAGGAGCTAGGAAGGACCTGCCCAAAAAGCAACATGATACTGGGAATTGGGGAGGCCAAGTGGTGACAAGAGCTGAGGCAAGAGCAGCTGAAACCCAATGAAACCACGGGAAAGTTGGACCAAGCAGCAGAGTATTAGGGCCCCAGCAGAGTGCCCTACGTGACTCAGAGGCTGAACAAAGCAACTGAACTGCCCTAGGTGGGAATAGGGCCCCCAGCTGCAGCACCACATCTCTGAGTGCTTGAAACTGAGAGTGGCTGCTGTGGAAATGCTGATATTTTAGGAAGTCCACCTCCTGGGCCAGATCATGACATACCTACTAAATCCCACATCACAATAAACAAACTGAACAAATAAACCAGAAATCCCTTCCCCTATGATATTGTACAGTTCTGAGTGCTTTATATATATTAACTCATCTATTTCTCAAAACCTTCTTATAAGATGGATACCATTTTTAATTCCTACTTTACAGAGAGAACATGGGTCACATAAAGAAAGTTACAGAGGCAGGAATTTAACTCAGGTAGCCTGACTCCAGAGCCCCTACTCTTAATGTTTATACATAACCCCACACTAGAAACGCAAGGCATCTCAAGGATCATAAAACCATATTCTTCTCCAGTAATTCTCTCTCACTCTATTCTGACTCACTTTTAAGACTCAAAGACCACTCACACACTTGCTATAGCTGTACCCTTGTAGACCCCAAAGTTTCATCTTGCAGGCTGCAGAAGCTGAAGTGCAAATGAGTGCCTTGGGTGGATCATGGTCACCATCAGCAGCTGCCTCCTAGTTTCCCTTTTTATTTTAACCCATGTCATCAGATTGCAAACTCCATGACTTCCTATATCCCCACCTTTGCTTATGCTATTTCCTCCACAATATCCCTTTTCCACCATGGCCTGGTCAAGTCTTCAAGACTCAGCTCAAATGCTATTTTCTCCAGAAATACCTCCCTGTTCTGTGCCTATTTAAAAGTGATATTTGCATGTTCAACATTCCCACTACATTTTAATTGTATTCTACATGGCACTTACCATTGCATTATCTGGCACAATCATGTAGTGATTTAGTGTAGTTCCTTCAGTCCAATTTAAGGATAAGATTCATGTCTGATTCAACTTTAATAACTATATGCATAAACTCATTTTAGTTATACACCATTTCATAAATAAGTGAATAAATGCACTGGTTAATAACTAGGTTTTCTGACAAAGAGAGCATCATTGTGGACTGTAGTAGTGAGGAAGGAAAGGGTTTCTGGCAAAACAAGGATTTGTGTTAGGCTTTGAAGAATTGATATAATTTGGAGGAAGTAGAGTCATGTGTAAGGCACAAGGTTACTGCTGTAGAGATGACTCCTTTCTTTGTCTAGGTGAGGCGTGCAGTTGTAGCAATCCACACACTGATACATAGCTTTTTATATAAACGTCACACATATTTTCTATAAGCAGAATAAATAGTCCTTAAAAATAAGTAAGTCATTAGCCAGAATACTCAATCTCCTTGTAGCTGCTGTCCAGTCTTCAATCAACAAGGAATGAAGCTTATGTAAGATCTCCTAATTCTGGGTTGTCCACTGGACTGTCCATCCAGGACATCTATGCTGATAAAACCACAGGAGGGATAATTGATGAGGAGGCCCTTCTAGGTTATCTCTTGGGGTCCATATGAGTCCCAGGTTTTCCTTATGCTGTGACTACACTGAAGTTCCTTCATGCACTAGGGTTGGTCTTAGGGATCTGGACAAGCTGCCCAGTAAGGATTGAGTGCTAAACTGGGTAAGTCAAACACAGAATCTCATCCCACTTACCACTAAGAGGAAAGAAAAATAAGCTTTCATCTTAAAAAGAGGGAATTGATAAAGATGCCTGGAAGAGGAACCTCAATCTCTGGGTTATAGTACCCAGGTCTTCCACTCACCTGATAAGCCATCCTGAGCAAGTCTCTTATTTTTGCTTTTGAGATGTTGGTTGCTGCATCTATAAAACCAAGGGGTTTGACTTAGTAACAACTAAAGTCTCTTCCCTGTTACATGGGAGCAGAGGGAGGATCTTGAAAGAACTCACCTGTATTGGCACAGAAGTCAGTGAGTTTTCATGGAAAGGGCTGTGAAGGAGGTAAGAATCTGCACAAGCTCCATCAGATACTCTGGGGCCAAGTAAGGGACTACATATATATATGGAAATGAGATAAAGAGAAGCTGAGATTTTGTCTGACACAGTCCTTCTCCATCATAGTGTTACCCTCACGGGACATCAAAATTAGCCCAAGAAGTGAGAGGAGGATGTGGGGACAGCTAAGAGCAGGTGGATAATACAAGTCCTAATACTACTACAGTGGTAAAGCAGTGCTGCCTCATACCTCTGTGGTGATTTAGAATTTCTCCAAACATCATCTCCATCCCCTATATTAATCTGCAAGGATAGTTGGGGTAGTTACCATAATAACTCCATTTAACACACGGGACATAGGGGAGCTGTTTGCTTTTCCAAAGTCACTCAGGGAACTGGAAGTTAAGCCAGGACTTAGTTTGGGTCCCCAGACTGAGAATTTTGCTCTCCCAGATATCCAGTTCAAATAGGACCTGGGGACAGAGATAAGCTGACTCCTAAGCCTGGGAATGAGGAGAAAACCCAAGAAAGGAGGCAAAAGCTGGAGAAGCCCTTTTCAATTTCAAATTCTTAATAAATTCTCAAGAGCTAAGTACATTCCCACCTGGGGCCTTGTTAGTGAGGGCCATAGAGACTGTGACTTGGGAATCCCATAATGATTCTGAGAGGTGGCAGAAGCACTGTGCCGTGTTAGGAGGGACTGGGGGGCCCCCTTGGGAGTTACCCTCTACCATCAATTTCTAGGCCAGGCCTTTGGAAAATGAGACTCTAGTGACAATGATGAAGAGAGAGAGGAAATTATATAGGTTGTATAGTACAGTCCTGGGGTTCTCATGTCTTCAATTACTCCCTAAGCCTATGTAATAGCCTATTCTCTTTGGGAAGCTTGAGGGACTTTGTAGATGAATTGACCTGTTCTTCCAGTTATCAGCAACTACTGAACCCTTTTGGACCTGTTTGCTTATCTGTGGAATGAGAGTAAAATCCCCTCTTCAGGTTGTTGGGAATGAAGCAATACACAAAATTCCTAGTAGGAGACCACCAATGTTGTTACTAACATAATAATAATTGACAACATTTATCACGTGCTTGTTATGTATATGACACCATGCCATGAGCTTTATATAAACTAAATCCCAATCAACCCTTTCAATAGTCCATTAAGTAGATACCTTTATTATTCATATTTCACACATAAATAAATCAAGGTTCATAGTGATTCAGTAATTTGACTAAGGTCACAAAATTAGAACTTTGAGGAGTTGAGGTTCAAACTTGTATTTGTCTGAATTATCATCTTGACTTGTCAGTGTTATGAGGAGCTGACCCTCCAGTGTTAGGCTTGCATTGTTTGCTTTGGATATGTAAATATTAAGGCTTTTTGTCATTCAGTAACATTTTCTAAATATAATACTATAAAAGTACTATACATAAAAGTTATAAATGATAACAAAAGCTTAAACATCAATAAAAGTCCACAAAGAAATTAAATATGCTTTCTTAAATAATTCTTTGGTCAGAGAGCAAAATGACTACTCTGGTATCATATTAATACAAGAATAGAAAGATTGATGCAAACGAACATTTATATGAATTTTCAGCCTAGGTACACATTATCTTAGTGGTCAGAGATCTTTAAGCCTTGAAACCAGTTTAAAGTTGTGTTGGACAGGTAGTGCCACTGTTATGGACTGAATGTTTGTGTCCATCACACCCTCAAATTCAAATGTTGACATCTTAGGTTCCAATGTGATTGTATTAAGAAGTTGGGCCTTTGGTAGGTGATTAGGTCATAAGGGTGGAGACCTGATGAATAGGATTAGCATCGTTATCAAAGTGACTCTACTACTACCCCCACAGCAAGTGCACCTGTGCCTCAGGACCCAGGTACTGTGATAGTTCCACATGCATCTGTTTCCAGGACCCCAACTCTGCTATAACTCTGAGTATCAGCAATAGCAGACCTGGTGAAAAAGGCCTCCTCTTGGCTAGAACTTCCCCCATGGGCAAACTAGGAGAACATGAGGACACCAGTAGCCTTTGCTACTGAGGACCCCAGTATCTCTAGGGACCACAGCCACCTAGAGGACCTCCACAATTTGGGCCACCAGAGAACCCCTGCAGTCTTTGCCAATGTTGACCTCAGCCAAAGGAGCTGCATCAAACTAAAAACCTCTGTCCAGCAAAGGAAACAATCAATAAATGCAATCTACCAAATGGAATAAAATATTTGCAAATCACATATCTGTTAAGGAGTTAATATCCAAAATATATTTAAAACTCACACAACAAAAAAAAAGGAAATAATAAAATTTTTAAATGGGCAAAGGGCCCAAATAGACATTTTTTTCAAAGAAGACATACAAATTGCTAAGAGAAATAATGAAAAGGTGCTCAACATCACTAATCATCAGGGAAATGCAAATCAAAATCGCAGTGAGATACCACCCCACACCTGTTAGGATGGCTGTTATCAAAAAGACAAGAGATAGCAGGTGTTGGTAAGGATATGGGGGAAAGGGAACTCCCACGCACTTTTGGTGGGGTTGTAAAGTGGTAGGGCCAGTGTGGAGAATAGTATGGAGATTTCTCAAAAAATTACAAGTAGAGCTACCATATGATTCAATAATCCCACCTGTGGTTATGTATCCGAAGAAAATGAAATTGCTATCGTAAAGAGATACCTGTACTCCTATGTTCACTGCAGCATTATTCACAATAGGTAAATAAACTAAATGTCCTCTGACAGATGATTGGATAAACAAAATGTGGTATGTATCAGATTTGAGTTCCACCTTAATTTAACTTTACTTCCTAAAATACCTCATTAATACTTCCTACAATCTCTATCTCCACAGACAGTCACATTGGGGGTTAAGGCTTCAACATATGAATTTTGATGGGACACAATTCAGTCCACATCATGGGTAAAAAACATTTGAAATATATTCAACCTTATGTGAACATCAAAGAAGTCCATATTAGAATAATAATTGTTAATTTTCAACCATTATATTGTAAAAAATTAGAAGAATTTATTTATAATGACCACTTTTGACAAGCTGTGGGGAACAAGCAGTTTCAATTGCCATTGCAATAATAAAATAGTGCAAATGTTTTTGTAGACTAACAGAAAAATATATATATCAAAAATCTAAATTTTTATTTTATTCAACTCAGGAATCTCATTAATTAGAACTTAACTCATGGAAATGCTTGCAAGATAATAGAAACACATTTCTAGAGATTATTCTTTACATTATTGATCATAATTTCAGTAAATCTAGAAACAATATGAACTCCATTGAAATGAAATATAATTAAGTAAATTATAGTTAATGCATAAATTAACACTAGGCAGTCATTAAAATTGATAGGTAAGTTTTAAAGTATTTGACAGGTAAAAAATAATCCACCATGTAAACCAAAAACATGACATAACATCCCCTATTGATATGAAATATACATAAGCATGTTTATAAAAAACTTATAAACATATTAATAAAAAATTATAAACATGTTTATAAGTTTTTATACATATGTAAACATTTTCACATATGTATAAAAATCAGAGGGCTAAGCAACAAATTCTTAACAATGGTTTGTTCTAGAAAATTAAATTCTTAAGGATGGAAACAGGGAGGGTGAAGGTTTTGACTTTAATTTTTCAGTGGTAAAATTTTTTTTCATTTTTATAAACATAATTTCTAAAAACATTTAAAGATCAATTGATATGTCCATTTTAGAAAAAAAAGAAGACATCCCAAAGAAAATATAAACTCTACACTGTTAAATACTCTAGAATCTTGTGATGTAGACAGGGTATGGAAGTCAGTGTCTCAAATTACACATATTGTACTAGGTCTACATCCTTGTGTGTGATTCTGTGTAAAAGCAAGTTTGGGGAGCTGTTCCAGGGGGGATGCCTGGCAGGAAGATGTGCTAATACTTGGCACCAGGCTATGACTTTCCATATTCTAGTTTGGAGAAAAATCTTTGCTGGTATATATTTGGGAATCCAGCACAAAAACAGAGTCCTGCCTGTAGGCCCTTGAGTCTCCCAAGATACAGAGCTTCCAGGGTTCTACCTTTATCTGGAGTGGAAAGGGTAGCTAGGACAAAAATGGCAACTGATCAAGAGTTCTGGTCTACAGAACCTGCAAACCTATTATCAGGAAGAGTCTTCTCAGGGAACAAGAAGTCTCATTTCCTAAGAAAAGCTGTCTTGCTCACTTGCTGTGGTTCTGCCCTCCCAAGACACCCCTCATGCAAGGGTTCGCTTCCCCACGAGCACACGCAGCAAGGCACCCTGCACATCAGGGTTCCGAAGGCTGTAGATGAGTGGGTTCAGCATGGGGCTGATCACAGTGTTGAGGATGCCAATCCCCTTGTCCTTGTCTGAAGCTTCCACTGAGCCCAGACGCATGTAGCTGAAGACACCAGTCCCATAGAAGATGCCAACCACAGTCAGGTGGGAGCCACATGTGGAGAAGGCTTTCTTCCTGCCCTCGGCAGAGCGTATTCGCAATACTGCAATTGCCACATGGATATAGGAGGTGACAATAAGAATCACAGGTGCACCCGCCATGAGGATACCTAGACCAAAGAGCAGCAGCTCATTGAGTTGGGTGCTGGAGCAGGAGAGCTGAAAGAGCTGTGGGAGGTCACAGTAGAAATGATTGATCACATTGGGACCACAAAAGTTGAGCGTGGATATGGCTACAGTGTGGGTCAGTGCATTGGTGAAGGCACAAGCCCAGGACACAGCCACCAATATCCTCTGGACCATCTGGCTCATGCGGATGCTATAGGTGAGAGGCCGGCAGATGGCCAGGAATCGGTCATAGGCCATGGCTGTCAACAGGAAGCAGTCCACACCAGCCAACTGATGGAAGAAGAAAAGCTGTGTGAGGCAGGCTCCATAAGAAACTGTACGCTTGTGGGACAAGAGACGACTCAACATTGAGGGAACAGTCACGGTGATGCACCCAACGTCGAGCACTGATAGGTTCCCCAGGAAGAAGTACATAGGGGTGTGAAGTTTGGGCTCTGCCAAGATGGCTGCCAGGATGCTGAGGTTGCCCCCCACTGTCACCAGATAGGCAAAGAGGAAGAGTACAAAGACCACTGGTTGCAACCCTGGTGTCTCCACCAAACCCAGCAGGGTGAATTCAGTAACAGCTGATCCGTTGGCCCCAAATTCTGGCTCCATGGGTCCCTGCAAGAAGATACCCTATAGTGGAAGGGACCATTCTTCCCAATTTAGTTATTCAATAAAAATATATTGACTCACTTTCATATGCCAAGCTCCAGGATAAATTCCCAAGTGACCTAGTACTTATTTTCCCACTCCTCAGGCCACACCTCACTCATTAACTCTGTCTTCACCTCAGTCCTTACCCAGCTTCCAAGTGAGTTGCCTGATGCCACAACTACCTTGGACTTCCCCCACCTTCCTGTGAAAGGTATATGAATTCTTTCTTCCTTTGTTGCCTAGACTCAAGGAATGAGGTCTTCCCACCAACAACCTGTATGAGGCAATCTGGGAAAAATATAATGCTAAAAGTAAAGTGAACAGAGAGTAAATAGAAAGGAACTAAGGAATTGGTCATAAGTTTTTATAAATATATTATAAAGAAATAAGTATCTGGAAAATATCTAAACAAGAAAAATGAAAAAATACACAAAATTAGGAAATGAAAAGGTTACCACAGACCAAAAATAAATCAAATAATCATGGAATACCATCTGCTCTTAAATTTGAATAGTCATTTCAAGAACAGTTTCCACACCAAATAAAGCAACTGCAACTGAAAAAAAAATAAGAAATGATATTGTCAATAATGTACTTCCAGGCTCATATACTTTTTATACAAATTACTTTAAATTATCATGTAAATATAACTATGTTACATAAATTTTCCTTAGCTTAAAAGAAGAAAGCTTTCCAATTCACTTTTAAAATTAACAAATCTTTTTTTTTTTTTTATAATTCATTTTTATTGTTAGACTTATTGGGGTGACATCTTAATACTAAAATGTAACAATAACAAAAAAATTCTTTTACACGACCCTCGTTGATAATATGAATGCCAAAATCTTAAGTGTAATACAATAAATGAAATCCACCATTACATAATAAATTTTATAGGAAGGAGAGGATGGTTTAATACTAGTAAATCTACTTGTATATTATAGCATATTAATTGGCTTAAATAAGAGGAAATTTTTCTAAAAGGCAATTCATAAACATTTGTACATATATTTTCACAGTGTAGAGAAAAAAGAAAAAAACTCTTGTAGTTACTTAAAGCAGAAGTATACCACTTTATGTGATAGGGTTACCCACTGCAAATCTGTATTCTTCATAATGGTGGAGTAATAGTGATACTTCTATTAAAATCAGGAGCAAGATAGCAATGACCTTTGTTACTTCAAGTATTTCTCCTTATTCTAAAAATTTTAGACAGAGAGAAATAAAATACTTAAATAATAAAAAAAGAAAGAAAAGAGTAATTTGGAAACAAACAGAGAACCCAAGTGTGGAAAAAAACCCTGGAGAACTCTTAGAATTATTAAGATATTAGCAAGTTAGATTAAAAAATCATTATATACAAGCCAGTAGATTCCTTACATGCCAACAATAATCAGCTATAAAACCCAAAAGTCCCAATTGTAAGGTGAAATTTTATAATATTAAATTAAAAGTAAAGCAGGAAGCAAATTTATACTTGAATTATATATGCAGATTCTTTCAAAATAAGAACCTGGGTTCTTCCCATGTTAAGAGTTTTTCTGATAATTGAAGATAGTGCATAAAAACAATGACAAAAATAGAAAAGTTATACAGTTTAGGGTATTTTGCAAAGTCCTTGTCATGAATGTCCTCTTGCCATTGCTGGACAGTCCCTGGGAGCCACCCCAATGGCCTCCAGTTCTCCACCAACAACTGACTCCTAGACCCTGCAGACATCCTCTTTTCTATGAAAGTTCATTTTATATGTACAATTAAAGCAAGCAGCAGCTGCAGACGTGATAGTCGGTGGAAGCTGCAATGCCAGAATCCAAATTAGATCCCCATGTTGTGGGACTATCAGTTTTAGAAGATGCTGCATAGAGGATTCCATGAGTGAGAAATGTGATGCCATGTCTCCTAAAGTCTCCTAAAAACTCTGCAATCCATGATTCCTATTGTGTCACTCTTTGGATCTAATTATAGATCTAGACTCAATCAATAAATACTATGTGAATTGAGATCTCAAAGCAAAACAACTCCCCACACATATTAAATAATTAAAGACTAAGTAAACTGCCTCCCAACTAGCCTCTTAAATCCACTTTAACTTGAAATTTGTGGTTTCACACTGTGATTTCATACCGCTCTATCTTTGCTCAAACTGTTTATCTGGAATGTCCTTTTGCTAACTCCAAGTGCTCAAATCTTTTACAACTCAACTAAAATGTTTCTGTTCTGTAGAAGTTTTCCTGATGCCTCTCCATCTCAAACTCCTCTTCACTAACTCCTATAGCACTTACATTTTATACTTCACAGCACTTACCTCAGGTGACCTCTTGCATGGTCATTTTTTTTTAGAGTCCCCTGCCTCCCTACACACAAACACATGTACACACTACTCTAACCACTCTAAGTGGCTTCAGGACAGATTTATGCCTGACTCAGCTTTGATTCTCAATGTCCATCATCACACTCTGCATACAGTAGGTGCTCAATATTTCTGAAATAAATAAATGGATGAAATTGGCAACTAAGACCATAAGATTAACAAGTTTTCACTGAAATGGGATATCAAATTGGGCTACAGGAATTGGGAAGTATTTCCTAGATGAACTGGAATTTCTGCAAGACAAAGAAAGAGTGATATGATTTGAGAGAGGAGTAAGTCTGAGCAAAAGGCCCAGAAGTATTGCTGTAGGAGTCTGTTTCCTTTGTCCAGGTGGAGCATTGGGAAGTGTTACGATGGTAGTTAAAAAAATCCATCCACTGACATGTCTTTTCCTGAAAGCAGCTCAAAGGAAAATGGTAACCCCTATGAATAGATAAATCTAGACAAGAAGATTACACCCCACAGAGATCTCATGTAACCCTCACTCTACAGAGGTGAAGTTTACTTATCACCACCAAGATTCTAGGATGACAACCCATCTATCATCTAAGAAGTCCATCTTGAACAAGGGCATCATGGTGACCTTAACTGAAGAAGTTCTAGATTATGACTCAGGTATGCAGAATAAGCTGCATGCTGTCTTTGCTGAGTGTTCAAGGCTCCCTGCTCTGACATTCCAACTAAACCTTTATACATCTGATGATAATAAAGACTCAACCAGGCCCTCTGATGTAGGGGTCTGGCCCCAGATTGCTACATGAGGAATGGGTCGAGCGGGAAACTTGGATTTGATGAATGCCCTCATCCTCACTCTAATAAAAACAGCAAGCAGGCTTCATCCAAGAATGAGAGGTGTTGGCAAAGTGTCCTGGCATAGGAGAGTCCCACCTCTTTCCCTCACTTGATGTATTACCCTGGGCAAGACTCTCTTTTTCTACCGAATCCTGTGTGAAATAGGACGTTTGACTCACTTGATAGCAATTCAAGTTCCTTCTCTATTATTAGGAAGCATAACGAGGACCCTGAAGATTACTCACCTTGTTATAGGTACAGAAGCTAGAAAAGTTTCTGGTGAAAGGAAGAGAAGAGGGTGCAGTGCTGAACCCTAGCTCCAGAAAGCAAGGAAGGACCATATATAAGAAAGTGAGTGAAAGAGATGAGATCATCTCTGCTGTGAGTCACTATCCACTGCAGTGTCATTACCTGGGGATCTCAAAAATTAGCCCTCCTAGGGAAGGTTAGGGGCTTGGGGAGCCACAGACTGATAAACAGCCAAAGCCTTTAATGAACCCCATAATGATGCCTCGCAACTTTGTGATGCTTTTGATTTTCTCAGAAAGGCCTCACTTCCATCTTCTTACTCCACTTCTCATATTGGTTTCATAAGGGAGATGAGGGGTGTTATTAATCCCACTTCCCTCACAAGGACAGTGTCGTCCAGAGAGGTTATTCACCCTCCCAAAGTCACCCATGGAGTTAATGGTGGAGCTGGGACGCGACCAGAGTCCAGACTAAGTGTTTTGCTCTCCCAGATTCCTGGCCCCCCAAAAGGGCTCTGAGTAGAGAGCCACTGACCCCTAGGCTTGCCTTGACCTGGTTTGTGAGACAAGACACAAGAAAGGACGCAAAGGAAAGACACCTTCTCTAAACTCAGTTTCCTCATGAGGCCTCAAGAATGCAATGTCTTCCCCTTCAGGATTTTGTTAGTGGGGCCCACTGAGATTGCATCTTGGGGGTCCCATCATGATTCTGGAAGTAGCAGTAGACATGGGTTGTGGTGGGAAGAACCACAAGTTCCCCAGGGATGTCATCCCCAACTTTGATTTTCTAGGCCAGGCACTTAGAAGTTGAAGGTCTAGTGATGAGATTAATGAACAGAGAATGTGGAGAGGTTGTCTAGCCCTCCCTTGGTTCCTCCTCCTCATTCAAGCAGTGACTGCCCATCACAATTGGGACCTTGCATTTTCTTAGCTGTAGGATCCCCAACTCCTCATACTTTGCCAGAGCAGTCTGGTGCAATACGAAGAGCGTGGATGTGGTGTATAATCAGGCTCACTTTCCCAGTTACTAATTTATGAATTAGGTCCAGGATCTGAACTCCTCTGAGCTTCCGTTTTATCATCTGTGAAATGAAAACAGTATCTCTGACCCCACAGGGTGGGTCTGAGAATTAAGTGAAATAACATGCTTATAGTACTTAGTAGGGGATCAACTAATAATAATAATAATAATAATAATAATAATAATAATAATAAAGCCATAATTTATGTTTACTGTATTTTAGTGCATGATCTTACTTAATCTTCCCAATAACTCTTTGACGTAGCTTCATTATTTGCTGTATTTTGCAGAGGAGGAAACTGAGGCTCAGAGAAATTTACTAACTGGCCTTATATTGTACATGTAGGATATAAAAGGGCTGGAACTCAAACCCTATCATGGGGTTTTAATAATTTTCTATAAAACATTCCATCTTTTTTTCTTTCAACTGCTTCGGAAAGCACTGGTACCACATTATACTTGCCTGTGACTATCTCTTCCATCAAGACATATGAGTGTTGCTGCCAGTTTTTTTCAGCTCCTTTTCATGTTCAGTCATAGATGTCTCCACCTAGAGGGTATTAGCCAACTGGGAAGGAGTTATTTTCACCTTTAGATGCTTGTTGTCCATCTTACAATGTGCCTGGTATCTGGAGTATAGTGCGTGAGTCTGAGGTGCCACATTCACGCCATGCTCTGGTCAGCCCAGTCCTTAGCTCCAGCCTCTAATTCTAGCTGAAATCTTCTACCATCTACTGTATGACTCTCTAATTGTCTCACTAAGCTGGTTTTGCCTGTCCTATAAGGCATCATAACATATTTTAAACATTTAGTAATTAAGACCATGTCATATTTGAGCAAAATTAGAGAAATGAACCAAAAGAACAAGAAGAAATATGTAGAAATTTGATACATGACATGGGTAGTTAACAAAGCAGTAGGAAAAGGATACTTCTTTCAATAAACAATGCTGGGGTAATCAGGTGTCCATAGAGAAAAAAAATGACACTAAATTTCTTTCTCACTCCATGCTTAAAAATCACTTTCAAGTGGGTGTGATACTTACTAATATATTAAAGAGTAAAAATATAAAACCTTAAAAATAGTTTATGGATTATCTTTATGATCTTATAGGAGCTCATTCTTAAAGAAACCCAAAAATCATTGACCATAAAAAAAGAAGACAGAAAAATTTGCCTACATTAAAATTTAAAAACCTCTATTCATCATAGGACAACAATTTTTATGTGAAAAAACATCTACAAATTAGAAGAGATTTGTGGCACATATAGCTATTTTGGAGTATCCAAAATATATAAAAAAATGTCTGCAACCGCACTGTAGAACTGTACACCTGGAACCTATGTAATTCTAGCTAATAAATATCACTCCAACAAGTCTAACAATAAAAAAGAGTCTACAACTAATAAGAAAAATACTAGGGAGCCAACTGAAAATAGGCAAAAGATGTGACCAGGGACTTCACAGAAGAGAAAACACAAGTGGCCAGTGAATTCAGGAAAAGAAGCTCAGCCTTGTTCATCACGTAATAAATGCCAACTAAGATCACACTGGAGATACCATTTCACATTCACTATATTGGTCTAAATGAAGACATGAGATAATAGCAAGATTTGATGAGAATATAGAATAACAAAAAATTTTATACACTGATGGTAAGACTTTAAAATGGTACAAACACTTCAAAAAAGAATTTGCTTTTATCCTTTAAACCTGAATTCCATTCCTAATTAGAGACCATAGAATCATCATGCTAAGTGAAATAAGCCAGACAGGAAAAACAAAGAACTGCATGATTTCACTCATATGCAGAACATAAAACTGAAAGCAAAGAAAAAAAGAAATGAACAAACAAATAACCCATGGACACAATCAATAGTTTAATGTTTATTTGGGGACGAGTGGGTTAGGGAGGGGAGAAAGGGGAGGGGGTGGGAGAGGAGGGGGAGCTAAATATAAGGTGATGGAAAGAGAAGTCACATTAGGTGGTGAACTGATTATACATCAAGCTGACAATGCACTGTAGAATTGTATGCCTGAGACCTATGTAATCCTTGCTAACAGATGTCACCCCAATAAGTCTAACAATAAAAATGAATTTTTAAAAAAAATGATAAATGATGGTATATTCATACCATGCAATGCTACATAGCCATAAAATAAACAAACACTAGTTATAGGCACTGATATAAAAGAATCACACAAATATAACGTTGAGTGAAATAAACAAGTCATAGAAGAATAACTATTGCATGATCCCATTTATATAAAGACCAAATATATACAAAACTTAACATAGTGTTTAGAAAATCACACAGCTAGAATAAAAATTTTTTTAAAGAATTTCCTTTTCCAAAAGTAGTGTGTGAATGAGAACGTTCACTGAACCCAGCTGAGTTTGAGCCTGGAAATGCTCACCCTGCTCAAAGCTCTTTTTACATTTTCCTTATTCAGTGAAACGTCAGTACTTTGGAGCCCAAATTTCCCAGACTGCCCATGGAGAAATGCAATAGAATCTTACTATTTAGAAAGCCCGAAAGGCTGCTACTCACCAGCTGTGGAGAAGTCCTTAATAACAGCTCATTTAATTTCACTGTTTTAATTTCATTGCATTTCACTTTTCTCTGAAAAGTCCAGATGAAGTGTCATGGCTTCACAAGTTAATCTCTTAATAATCTGATCACTTGTCACTACTGCCATCACATACGGGTATGATGACACGTATATGTGGAGATTGCAGGGACACAGGTTGGGGGGAACACGTCTTCCTGTTGCCTTCCTCTGAAGCTTCCACTTCATCCTCTGGATCCTGTGCACCCCAGTTATGGCCATGCCACTATCTGCAGGCTTGAAGTTTTCTTCTTGGAACTTTGGTCTCAGGAAAACAATCTTTCCCCTTAAATTTCAAATGTTACATTTGTTCTTTTTAGGTCTGTTCATCTATCTCTGAGTCTGTTCAGTGCTACTGTTCTTACAGATTAAAAGTCATAATTATTAAGTCATATTTATTATGTCTCAGTCTTTAACTTTGTTCACATTAAATTTTGTGTTCTTACATCCTGGTGCTCTCTCTTGGAGGTGGCTACATTTGTGGTTGCTACCATGATCTCATTCTCCTTTTACTACCATTGGTACCTTTTAGCTTTGTTCAATTCTGCTGCTGGTAGAAAGAGACATGGATCTGGGAGCCCCAGAAAATAACTAATTCACCACGGAATTTGTCCTGCTGGATCTAACAGAGACTTCAGCTCTTCAGCACAAGCCTACTCTTCATCTTCTTTCTCACTTATGTAGCTACTGTAAATGGATATTTCAGCATCCTGTCTGCCATCCTCATCAAAACCAAACCTCATATCTCCATGTACTTCTTGCCAGGAAACCTGTCCTTGCTAGATGTCGGGTACATCAGTGTCACTGTCACTGCCATGCTGAGGCATCTCATGTCCAGTAAGTACAGCATTCCCTATAAAGCCTGCCTCTCACAGCTCTTCTCTCACCTCCTGGCTGCTGTGGACTGCATCCTGCTGACCATCCTATGACTGCTATCTGGCCATCTGACATCCCCTCACCTGCAGCACCTATATGAACTGGGGAATCCAGCAAGCTCTGGCAGGCATGTCATGTATCTTTTCCTTCACCAATGCACTGACCCACATTGTTGCCTTATCCACTCTTAAATTCTGTGTCCCCAGTATGATCAATCACTTCTACTGTGACCTCCCATAGTTCTTCCAGCTCTCCTGCTCCAGCACCCAACTCAATGAGCAGCTGCTCCTTGTAGGAGCAGCTTTCGTGGGTATGGCCCCCTTGATCCTCATCACTGGGTCCTATGGACACATGGTAGATGCAGTGCTTCAAATCCTCTCTGCAGAGGGCAGGAAGAAAGCCTGCTCTCCATGGGGCGCCCACCTCACTGTGGTCAGCATCTTTTATGGGACAGATGTCCGTCTTCAGCTACATAAGGCTGAGTTCAGTGGAGGCTTTGCACTGGGGCAAAGGCATTGACAACCTCAACACATTCATACTCTGATTAATGTCCTGGCTCTTCACCTGAACAGCTTCCCTCATTAGGCAGGACTTTACCTTGGTCTCTGTGCTGCCCAAAGTTTGGGTGTATCACTATCTACTCTGGCTAGTAAACAGGACCAAATCTCAGTCCTCTTGTTTCTCCTGCTCCCACCCTTGGGCACCCTAACCTCCAGCAGTCATTATAAGGATGTCTCAATGGGCCTGTGGGTGGGAGGGAGGCTGTGCCTTATCTGGGAGTACTCAGCCCCCAGGGAGCACATGCCTGTGCAGGGAGAGCCGGCGTCTGCCTCAGTCTTTGGGACTGTCCTCTCCCATCACAAGTATGCCCTTTCTCCTTTCAGAACTGCTGAACCCCAATGTTCTCTCAATCATCCCCTGTCATTAGCCTCATGCTGAACCCACTCATCTACAGGTGGGAGGGGCACATGCTTTTATAGTTAGTTGTGAGATGTTGCCATTTCCTCTCAATTCTCAGGATCTATGTCTGATTATTAATTCACCACTCTGTTAGATAGGAGCTACCACTGAATCAGAGATGACTCTAAAACTTCTGTATAAGGGGTTTTGGAAGGTCAGCTATTAATTCTGGGAAAGAAGGTCTGAAGCTCAGTGAGTAGCCCTTTAGGATGGCATGGGAAAATGTGCCCCATCCCACCTTGGCACAACACAGCCATTAACCTAGAAAAGGAACAGCTACTTTTCAGAGGTCTGCCAGTGGGCTCACGTGGAGCAGACACCTAAGATGTTAAAGCCAGTATGCTAAATAATTTCCTTGAAATACTGTAATTAGCACCCAGTTTCCTTCCTTCCCAGCCCTTCCTATGATCTTACTTTGGTCCTTGTTTATTGTCTGGCACAACCTCTAGCATGTAAACTCCAGGAGAGAAGGGACTTCATCTGATTCCCAGCGTCTGGCACATGGTAATAGGTTTTAAATAGAGTTGATTCCAAGATCGGCCTCATTTAGGGATGCACTGTTGTTATAATCAGGTTTCTGAAATCTTTAGCAACAACACTGAACCCTTTCCTCTCACATTTCACAGGAAGTTGGGCTTCTTAAAGCCCAAAACTTGGAGAAGGTGAAGTTTCCTTGACTAACAATTTGATTATGGAATTAAAATAATTACCTTGCACAGAAAAAACTTCAAATACTTTTGCAGAACATAACTACCTTTTCTTTCTCTAATTTTTTTCTCTTCAAAACAAACTTTGCAACTTTAGGGTGAGTTAAATAATCAGAAATTTAGCTCCAAATTAATTTTATAGTGACATAAAACACATTTTTTCTCCCTTAAAAACACATCCTATATGCATTAAATTAATATGCTCTTATAGAAGTTACTTTGACAACTTAATCCCTAATTCAGGGCATCTGTATAATTGATTTACAGAAAGGTTCTTCAGCAAAATACTGCATTCAACATGTATGTGAGATGCTGAGAGCTGGGTAAAACACCTTAATTGAAAAGCACAATAGTTTTTAAATGCTGAAGCATAATCACACTTAAGGTCGTAGTTATAGTTTGATTAATATTATTACTTGGACTTTAAAATAAAAAGTTGGAAATCTTATCACAGTCTTAATTTTTTATTTTTGAACAGTTTGCTGGTCTGTGAAATCCAAAAGTCTGGGAATCATTAAATATCAAATCTCTCATTTTATAGCTGAAGCAGTTAAGGCTCAGAAGTAGGGACATGAGTGGCCCAAGATAACATCCCGGTTTAGTCAGGCAGGACTGATGGTGGCTACATGCAGGACTGTCCTCCCACTGTCCCTTCTCTGCCTTTGTATTGTCCTTAAGTAGGTTCTACTGTCAGCACCTTCCAAGCAAATCAGATCCTACTCAGAGAAGTCTTTGTCTATCATCTAGGTTCCAGCTCATTGTCCCAGAGCACCCCCAAATCATTGGCACCCAGCACCATTTCTCCACCCACCCCCACCACTTTCTCCACCTCGATATGCCTCACCCTTAGCCCCACCCATTACCTACTTCTGAGCTTTTTCTTATACTTCTGAAGTAGTTGGCTTTGGAGGAATTACCCGGATCCTGATAACTGTTTCCAACCAATAATTACAGACTTTATTATCCATCGTGTCCATATGTGTATCCATTCAGTCACTGTATCCATCATTTGCATATGTCTCTGCTTCTCCACCTAGATTCTGAACACCCGAAGACCAAGAGTTATGGTTTATCTTCCTTCTTCTATACCTAGGTCATTCCTACTGTATTAAGCATTCACATATATGTGGAATTAATAATGAATAAATTAAGGCATTCTTTGCACAAGGAATGTTTTAATAACTCCAAAAATATAGGAACATCTTCACTGTGGTTGTCTTGGTTTGCAAATGACAATCAGGAATCAGGGGCCTGGGCCTGGGCCTGGGCCTGGGTGGTAACAAGGAGGAAGCCCTAGAAAACCATTTATTCCTGGGGCTCTGGTCAGTTTTACAGGTAAATGGGAAGGGAAGAAAATAACATGAAGCTGAGGCAAAAGGGGGAAAAAAGAAAAGAAGAATCCCCAAGGGAGGATTCTTCTTGAAATGACCCCTCAGCAGGCCTGCACTCTGTCTCATCGCAGGTGACACCCTGCCATCCAGTAGGAGAGTGGCCGGCCTGGGCAGTGCATCCTACATGTGTCCTGTGGGGAGAAATAAGAAGGCTGGTCTTGCTCCCCACTGAGTAGCTGCTTCTCCGCACACATGGCCCAGCACTCAGTGAGACCTCCATGCAAAGCGATGCCCAGCATCACCTCTGTTCTCAGCTCTCGTCTGTCTGCCTGGGCCCCCTCTGATTCCTCCTGGAAGTTTCCCTTATCTGCGGTGCCTGCCCTCTCCCCCGCTTCAGTATGCTTCCACGTTTTCAAATCCTCGTTTCCCTCTGAAGGGCTGGAGTTATTAAAACAAAAGATCCCAGATACAACTATGGTCTGTCCCTCCGGAAAGGCTCAGCCCGAATAGTCATCATGTCCCTTCTTTGGCCTGGTGGATTTAGGGCATGCAAGGTATTTCAGTCCTTCCATCCCCACAGTCACCTACGGAGGCTGCCACTTACACGATTTATATGTCCAGGTTGGAGCTCAGAAAAGTTAAGTAACCATCCTAATGTCCACGGATGGAAAGCTGACAGCTCGGGGGTGTCTGTCCAGCTGATGAGCACTACGCTTTATATGGAAAATGTTGCTACCAGTTTTGGAGAGAGGAACCCTGTGGCAGTCATGGTTGCATTGCTATAATTGCTCCCATGCCTACAAGTGATGGAACTAAGTGGGGACAGGGGTCGAAGCTAAACCAATCAGATTCTCTGTCTCAGGCACTTAGACTGGGACTGAGCTTAGCTAGTTGCTGTGATTGCTTAGAATGTTGGAGCAGGGGAGCTGGAGGCAAGATGGCGACTGGAGAGGAGGTCCCTAAAGCCTCTCCCAGAAAACACAATTGAACGGCCGTCCAGGAGCCAAGAAAGAGGACCCTGAGTGACAAAATGGCTGTTGAGAAATCCACAAATTGCAAGTAAACACCTGAAGGTTGGCGAGAAGGGGGCGAGTAGGGGAGACGGAAGGGAACAGAGACAGACTACAACAGGACACGATCCCTGCTGACTATTCGGAGTGGCACAGTGTGTGGGAGGGGAGAGACCACGGGGGAGCTGGACTTTGGAGCCTCATGCTGGGGACGGAG
>PVJL010015521.1:0-23978 GCA_004026885.1 Lyroderma lyra | reverse complement strand
CCGGCGATGTCCAGGACTCCGATGAAGTACTGGCGTGGCTGCTTGGTCTCCAGGCTGGCGTTGATCCGCGTCACCATCCAGTTGAACATCTTCTCGTACACTGCCTTGGCCAGTGCCCCAGTGGCATACGAAACCTGAAAGGAGAGCCCAGGTGAGCAGTGTTTGGGAAGAGTGAATGCCAGAGTTCCCACTGCACCATGCCAGTCCCGACCACCATTTATCTTCTGAAGATGACCCACCTGTTGGACATTCTGCCCCTTGGTGACATACTCGTTGCCCACTTTCACCCGAGGGTGGCACAGCCCCTTGAGCAGGTCAGCTGAGTTCAGCCCCATGAGGTAGGCGGACTTGTCGGCCTCTAGACGGAAAGGGTAGATAGCAAAGTGGTTAAAGAGATGACTCCTCTGCAGACGCGGCCGTCAGTGACTTTACCATTGTCCCCTGCATCCCAGAGTCCCACCTTCGGTGCCGTCGGGCTCAGCCTGCTCCTCTCGCTGCTTCTGTTTGAACTTCATGTTTCCAAAGTGCATGATGGCACCTGTCAGCTTGTAAATGGAGTTCTTCTCCTCTGGAGTGAAGCCCAGAACATCAAAGGCGTTCTGTAGGCAGGCCATATTGGTGGACCAAAGGACAGGAAGTAAGGCAGGTAAATGAGATCCCTCTTCAGGTGTAGAGAGAGCTCATCTCCTGAATCCTCATGGGTTCTGAGACTCCCATAACCAGAAGGGACTCCAAAACAAAGGTAAGAGTGCCAGGTGGAGTGCAGGCTGCCACAGTCCCAGTGTCAGTGGCCACAGCTGTTCTCTGGAGGTGCTCTGTGTTATCCACATATGTTTCCTACTGTTTCCCTTTTCCTAGGCCCTACACTTGTTTCCCTGTCTGGACCTTCCATACTGTCCATATCTGTTTTTTACTTAACAGCCTGCTCAGCCCAGGGTATCTACATGGACAGGTATGGAAGGTCGTCCCCTCTCTCCTCATGGTGATGCCTTATTTTTCAGTTTATCTGCTTCTCTGTCCTATGGCTTTCAGCCCTCTCTGATGTGACTGAATACTAAATATTGGCCAGCCCTGTCTCATCATACCCATACCCCAGAGCACCCTGGTCAGAGACATGCTGGCCCTAAGAGAGGAGCTATATCACTACAAACAATAGACAGCCAATGTCAGCTCTACTCCTGGGCCAGTGGAATGGCCCCTTACTGCCAATCCCCTCATCTCTCAATTAGGTCCTTACAACACACTTACATCAGTGGCTATGAGCTCCTCAGAGTCATCAATTGAGGCCACAGTGGTCTCTCCTTGGGAGATGAAGGCATAATCGTAGGGGTTGTTGGTGATCAGTAGCATGTCTAGAGGGAGAAGATGTGCTTAGGATGTGTTATAAACCCCTGGCTGTCACTGGAGCTGACTGCCACAGCACAAGGCCTGCAGAGCACATGACAGGGCTTAATGTGGCCCTACATCCCACAGAACTGAATTCAGGAGTGCCATAAACCGAGAGCATGCCAATAATCAGCCTCAAGCACAGGGGACCAGGTTGCCATGGAGATAGTTGGTTTCAGTTGGTAGCTCTGACTCACCCAGCAGCTCAGGCTTTTTGTTAGACAGGATTTGGTAAAAAATGTGATAATCTCTCTCTGATTTCAGCTGAAAAATAACTCTGGATTTTTCCAGAAGGTCTGTGAACAGGAGGGGAGAAGAAAGAGAGAAAGAAAAGGTTGGGAATTAGGTTCAAGGAAATAGAGAAATATGACTGATAAATCTAACTAGCAAGCAGAAGGCAGAGGGAGAGGAAGAGAGAAAGAGGGAGACTCATACACAGATACACAGAGGTGGAGATGGAGACTGAGACCCAGGAGAAGAGAAATAAATAGTCTCAGAGAAAGACACACAGATCCGCAGAGGCACAGATGGAGAAAGACCGTAGAAGGTCTCAGAGAGAGACGGATATACAGTCCTAGAGCGACAGAGATAAAAAGAGAGGGAGAGAGACTGAAGTCCAGAGACCTAGAGTGAGAAGAGACAGAGAAAGAGAGAGAGGTTGATATTGAGATGGTTAGAAAGAGGGTGAGTTCAAGCTGAGCCCCAGCAGATTCATGGCACTCACAGGTCTCAATGTCTGCAGATGCCAGCTTTCCAGTTGCCCCAAAATGGATTCGAATGAATTTTCCCTGGAGAGATGGAGCAGAGTAGTGATGAGTTTAGAGAAGGCTCCTATTTGATGCCATTACTTGACCAGCCCAAATCCCAAGTCCAAGGTCAGGGACCACTCACAAAGCGGGAGGAGTTGTCATTCCTGACGGTCTTGGCGTTGCCGAAGGCCTCCAGGGCAGGGTTGGCCTGGATGATCTGGTCCTCCAGGGTGCCCTGCAGAGGTCAGGAGAATGGTGGGTGAGTAGGGCTCCCCTCCCTATTTGCAGTGTGGTCCCTTGGGGGACGAGAGGCCTACCTTGCCTGGGTTCTGATCCTTCTTGCTGCGATCCCCAATGGCGGCAATAACAGCAAAGTACTGAATAACCCGCTTGGTGTTGACGGTCTTCCCAGCCCCGGATTCTCCGCTGTCAGGACATTCAGGGGTTCATTAGCAGTGCACAAACACTGCTTGAGGCCAATAAGCCTCAAGTCAGGAGACAGTGCCTAGTCGTGCTTGACAGCGGGAGCCCTGGTGCAGGCAGCTGCCAGGTCCAGTGCATCCCAAACACACAACTGTACTGTGACACACACAGGGTCAAGGGTAGCAACCAGGAGGGATGCCACTAGAAGGTGTTGGGTTTGGGCAGCTGGAAGCTGCTCTTGGCTGAGCAAAAGTCAGTCAGGGGAGGTGGGCCTGGACAATATTGAATAAGAATAGGTGGAGCTGGATGAACGGGAAGGTTTCTGAAGGGAAAGATGAAAGAACAGGAAAATGTGAAGAACACATGCTGATACCGAGCTTAGGGATAAATAATGAGTTGGGGGAGAGGGAGGGAAGGAGATGGGAGAGGAACAGTAAGAGGGGGCAGGGGGAGCGCACAGGGAAGATAAGGGGAAAGCCAGAGAAGACAGAGGAGTTGGTTTGAAGGCGGAGGGAAAAGAGTAGGTACTCATGGGGACTGGGGGCCCTGCTGGGGGCGGGGGTCAGGGAGATTCTGGAAGAGAATAGGGCAGGAGCCACACTCACGTGATCAGGATGGACTGGTTTTCTCTGTCTATGGGGAGAAGATGGGAAGGAGAAGTCAGGAGCCACACAGATGCTTTTGTTTAGTGTCTCCCCCTCACCTAACCCCCTGCCTGTCCCTAGGCCTCACCTGTCAGCATGTACTGATAGGCGTTGTCCGAGATGGAGAAGATGTGGGGCGGAGCCTCACTCCTCTTCTTGCCCCGGTAGGCGGCCACCACCTCAGCGTTGTACACCGGCAGCCACTTGTAGGGGTTGATGGTGACACAGAAGAGGCCTGAGTAGGTCTGGGGGTAGAAAGGGAGGAGCGAGTATTCAGTGATGAAGCGGGAGGGGTGTGTATGGCAGTTTTCAGAGTCAGAAAAGATCCCAGGAGAGGACGAAGGGGAAGGAAAAATCTATGAATGCACTGAATCTGAGTAATGCCAGCCCCCAGGGTACTGGAACCGCACTGAAGGTGTAGGGGCTAGGACAGAGCGCAATACTGCCTGGGCGCAAAGAACAGAAACTCTTGTCTGCAGGTGGTGGACACACAGCGACCAGGAAGCTACCAGATTCACAGGGACATCCCAGGTGGCACACTCACATAGATCATCCAGGCCGCATAGCGCTCCTTGAGGTTGTAGAGCACGGCGGGCTCGTGCAGGAAGGTCAGCATGGCCATGTCCTCGATCTTGTCGAACTTGGGCGGGTTCTGCTGCAACACCTCGTCCTCCTTCACGGTCACCGTCTGCAACAGCCCACACACGGACCCTACGGTCAGCCCCCCATTCCCACCCTCAGCAGGGATAGGATGATGGTGTTCAAGAGTAAAGGAGCCAGGATCACGGAGAAGAATGACTGGGTACTGGGAGCAAGAAGGGCTCTTTGGAGGGTGCGATTCCCTACCCAGAGGAAGGGAAAATTGGACTGCCCTCAGGTCTGCATGGGTGAATCCTGGTCACACCCCTCTCTGTGGGCCCAAAGTGTGAGGGGTGTCCAGCCCTGCCACCCACCTTGCCATGCTCGGTCTCAGCAGTGACTTTGCCACCCTCTCGAGACACAATCTTAGCCTTCACGAACTCTTCTTTGGCATCAGGCACGAAGACATCCTTCTTGAGGTCAAAAGCCCTGGTCTGGGCTTCCAGCCGCTCCTTCTCTGACTTGCGCAGGAAGGGGGCAGCGGCCCCAAATGCTGCCATCTCTGCATCTCCCATGGCTGTGCCTGCAGTGGGCAGGAGAAGGAGCTGGCTGCCCTCCCAGCCACTCTCCTTCCCCTCCTCTCTCCTTTCTGGGCTCTCCCCTTCAGGCCGAGCCCCAAAGCCTAGCACCATGCTCAGGACTCAGGAGGGGTCACCTGCAAGTCCCTTTTCCTTGAGCTTATCCCTTAACTTGAAAGGCCTAGCAAATCTATTGGGCAGAAGGGGAGGCTAAATTTGTTCAGACTGGGGCTGTCCGGAGGAAGGAGGGGCGCCCTGGGCTTCTTCTGGGAGCAGGAAATTGACTATATCCATCTCTGACCCAGGTCCTTCCCTGGCCCCCTCACTAGTTACAGGTTAGGACTCCTGCGCCAAGACATTCTCCCCAAGGCAAGGCAGAAACTGGAGTTCAGTATCTTGCCAAATTCCCTCACACCCCATCTTCAGCTTTCCTTACCTTGGCTTCTCGGATATGTCTATGAGAGGAAAGTGGCTCAAGCCTGCAGGGGACCTGGAGAGAGGGAAGGCTATGTCAGGCCACCTCCCTGCTGCTCCCTGGCTCTGCCCTTCAGCACCTACCCGGTCTTCCCCAGGCCTGAAAGCAGGTGAGACATGGTACCAGCTTCTCTGGTCCTGTCTTCTCTCTTATTTTCCAAGCACTATTCTTTTTTTTTTTTTTTTTTTTTACCCCTGAGCACTATTCCTAACAGTTTTCTAAGCCCTAATCCCCTTTACCCCTGGGAGATGGTCCCACCCCTGCCTACACTGATCTAATGAAACTTGACTTCTTTGAACCACTGTAGAGTGACTAATGGTCACATTTGTTCAGAGTTTTACAGTCTTCAAAGCACTTTTATGCACATTTTCTTACTCAATCCTCAACCCATTCTACAGATGAGCAAATCAAAGTTAAGGGGCTTGTTTGTCCAAGAACACATAACAATAAGCAGTGGAGCCAGCCCTTGAACCCAAGTCTCATGACTCTAAAGCAAGTTCTCTTCCATCCTGTCCCCATTTGATTGTCAGTCTTGGTGAACATTCTCAGATAGGTGACCCTGTGGGCATCCTCTCATAGACACATTCATCACAGAGCTGAACACATTCCACATGTCCTCTGATGAACATTCATGTCTGCGGCTCATGCCTCACACAGAGCAGACATGCTTCCTTCCTAAACCTCAGCGCATACCCCCAAGTGTACTTTTATGCCTCAGCAACAGATGCGCATGCTAAATATGTGTACAGCACATACAGGCTCACGCCGCTGTACACATACAGAGACCTGGGACAGCCACACCATGTGCCTGTGAGCTCCTTTGGCAGGGGGTACACCCACCAGGGCAGTCTGGACTCCTGGATGCACAAACCCTTCTGTGGGCGTAGACACGGTAGTGACACACTGCAGACCTCCTAGAACTAGCCTTTAAGCACACACACTTCCTAACTGATCATCCTCTGCCATCTCTTCCCCTTCCCCTCCCCCTAAATGGAACTGTTGGTCCTCAGGAGTGACCATAAACACACGTCTCCCACTTGATATTTCTGTATTTCAGGCAGTGAGGTACATACCCTCCTTCACCATGGGTTCAGACCATGCATACTTGTACACACCACACACACACACACACACACACACACACACTCCCAGCTACCCCCCGTAACACATGAGCTCCCCCCACTCCTCCCGGGGCACATGCATGTTTACACTTGTACATTGTGCTCAGTCACCACACCCAGTAGTCTGCATGAAGGCCTGCATGCAGCTTGTTGTTCCTAGAGGAGCCCCTTTCTAAACCTGGGGCCCCCTTATCCCAGAGGAAAGCCTCCACCTCCACGCTCCTACCTGAGAGCAGCAAGAACAGAGACAGTGCGGGAGAGAGCTGTGGAGCCTGACCTGGTCAGGGGCTGTATATATGGGGCAGCAAGGCGCCCCCACCCCCACCTGCACCCAGTCCCCAGCCGGATTTAGAAATGGCTGTTGTCACTAGAAGCATTTCCCCCAGGCTCCCCCCTTTCCTAAACAGTGCTCCCCTCCCCCTCTAGCTAGGAAACAATTGGAAGTGGTCGTCATTGTTATGGCATGGAGTGTGCAGGGTCTGAGTCCAGGGGGTGGAGATGACTCGAAGTGCAGCCAAAATATCTCCCAGGCCAGGCCTCACATTCCACAGCTGGCAGGAGAGGCAACTGACCACAACCGACCACACTGACCTCAGGGAGGCAGGGCCCTGGCCCTCCCACAGGACTCTCCTGGCCCCTCAGCCCCCTGCCCACAGCACGGACCTGGCCCCCTTGCACAGTGTCCTCCCTGCTCCCTGGCTTGGGTCCTGCATCCAGCTCTGAGATGGGAGGGGGCTGAGTGTCAACAGCAGAGGGTAGAGCAGAGTTGGGGGTCTGGCCTCAAAGTGGGGGCTAAACTGGGGCAGCTGGAAGGAGGTTCCCAACCAAGTGACGAGAAAAACAACTTGGGAGCCTAGAGATGGGGCCTCTGACTCTGATTTCCTCAAGTCAGCCAGGTGATGTGTTGATGTCACTGAGCCTCAGAGCCCCACAGGCCTTGGTGACAGGTCCAAATCCTTCATTTTATGGTGAGGGGAAGTGCCTCTTTAAGTATATGCAGTCAGTCAGGGCAGCAAGATTCAAGGGTGGGGAGAAAACAGTCTGAATTCAGTCTGTGGAGGAGGGCTTAGAGTCTAAGGAGGGGAGGCCCCGCAGTGTATGCAGGGCTGGGCCTGGCTGCCACGTGGTCCTGCCTGGTGAAACCTTTGCCTGGCTCCTTTTCCTAGCTCTGCCCGCAGGTACTACACACCAAGCCCCTAGCTATACACTCTAAGAAGCAAAGATAACACAGCTCCTGTAGGCAGAGACCTCTAACAAACGCAGTGGTGGCCTGGCCACCCACCCTCTCCTGTTCTGGGCGGCGGTCTCCGTCCAGACCTGATGAGACTGGTATTCTAGCAAGTGGGGCAATCCCCAATTCCTGCAGACCTCAGGAGCCCCCACAGAGGAGGTGAAGAAAAGGAGCCGGGGTTCAGCATTGTGAGCACAGGACAGAGCCAACGCCGCGCTCTTCCAGCAACGGGTGGGGGGCGGGGGCAGAGGAGGGAGGACGGGTGCAAGCCTCACTGGCTCGGTGTCCAGGCAACCACTGCGTGGTTCGGTTTGAAATCCCGCCTCCGTCCCCATCGTCAGCGCATGCGCATGTGGATTAACCCGTCTGGTTAGCAGTCCTGTTCGCTTGAAAGGAGAGCCGCAGGCTGGGGGATGGGTAGAGCAGGTACACTTTGAAGGTGGGGTGGGCACAGCAGGGAAGGGCAAGTCCAGGTGGGGGCCTCATTGGGGGCTGCTTGATACCCAAGGCACAGCGTGAGGGCCTTGAGCAGTTGGGGGGTGGGGGGTGCAATCAAGTAGGGTGTGGACCACAAACGCAGAGGCCTCATTCAGTGCAGCCAGCAGCTACGTAGTGCTGTAATGTACAGCTGCTGGGGTGCCCCCCCCCACCGCCCCGAGCCTAGCTACTAACATGTCTGCAAAATAAACTCTGGGTGTTCCTACCACAGGCCCTGCCAGGTGTTGAGGAATTAGGCCCACTGGTAAGGACCTCAAGGATTGCCAGTGAAGAGCAAAATCTCTCTTCATCCACCCTTCCCAGCTTTCCAAGCTCACAGCTGCTGGTCCTCCCTGATTCTCCAGGGCTCAGGCACAGAGGCAGGCAGCTGAGAGGGACCAAGAATGCTGGGGCATGGCTGAGCCATTTCAAAGTCAGTGTCTTCGCCATGGGCCAGCCTCCCTGGCCCTGTCGTCAATCATATACTTTGTTTCCCTCTTGGCAGGTTTGAGGGGGTAGTGGCCTACTGGTGTTGTAGTGCTACTCTTCTCCACTCCCCATTGCAGACTAGAAGTTGCCTTTCTGCCACATATCTCCAATCTGGAGACAGATTGGAGGGCCTGATGTCCTTAAAGATCCCTACTCACTCCCCAGCCCTCTGGCACCTGCTCTTGGCTCCATCGTGATTCTCTTCCTTCTACTCGCTGTTGTCTGAATACCGAGCAGCTTTACTGATTCCATCCTTCGACAAATATTCACTGAGTGTCTACTATGTGCCAGGCATTGTTCTAGTCAACAGGGATCTAATGGTGACCAAAATAAAGACCCCCTTCTCCAGGCATCCCCATTCAGCTGTTCGCAGAATTGAAATCCAAGCCTGAGCTTATAGTCAGTGTCTTTGCTCACATGCACCTTCCTGGTGCAGGGAGTAAGGGGCCTGGGGCCCCACTGGGTGGGGGTGGATGGGGACTGCACAGAGTGTATTGCAGAGTGATAGCAGACAAGGCAAAGGAGAGCAGAGCAAAATGCTATAAATAAAGAGGGGTTGGAGGGAGGGCTGCTTCACCAAGGTAGACCAAATAAGGCCTGGAGTGGAAGGAAGGTGATCTGTTTTCCCTGCCCTTCCCTCCCCTCTGCTCTCCGGCATTGTGCCTGCTTTGTCTGGGCTCTGTCACCACCCTGATCAAGTGTCAGGCCCAAACAGAGGCCACTTGCTATGAACATGCCAGTGGGAGTTCAGAGGAAAAGTTGCTAAAATTACTGCGAGGAATGAGAGGAGGAGGGGGTGCTCTAGGGTAAGTTACAGGAGACCCCAATGTTGAAAGAGAGAAATCAGAAAGAAGCATCCAAACCCAAAGGGATGGGAACAGGAGAGGAGCAGAAAGAGGCAGAGGGGGTTGGCCCAAGAAAAGGAATGAAGCACCAGTTGTTTGAGAACATGAGAGAAGGGACCCCCCGCCCCCGAGTAGGGTGGAGTGCTCCTATCTGCCTGCCCCTAGATTCCCTGACCTTGGGGGCACCCATACTCTGGCTCCACATGAGCCTGGAATTAGGGCCCGAGCTTTGTGCCTGTCTCAGGTTTCCCTTTACAAACAGCTGCTCCTTCTTGTCATTCTTTTGTCTTCCTGCTGGCTCCAAAATTTTTTTGTACCCTTCTGTGCCCCGACCCCACTTCCTAGTCCAGAGTCTCTGCTTTAGGATAGACAGTGGACAGCTGGAAAGGGGAGGGGAAGGGGGCTGGGGCTGGCTCAGTTTCTTTTGGGGTGTTTGGGAAGATGGATCTCATCCACCTGTTTGGAGGGGCACAACTCACCCAAAGGGAGGCTTTGTGGGTATGGCCAGTCTAGGTGCAGGGCTGAAGGCCTCAGAGGCAGCGTGGTGAGCTCTGGGGTCAGTCACTAAGATTCACTCCATTTTCCAGCTGTGTGGTTGAGGTCAGTCACAGAACCTGTCTGAGGCAGTTTTGTCATCTGTAACATGGGGATAATCACGTTTCCCTTCCAGGACTATTAAGACCATGCACAGGTTAAGGGTCCAGCACAGCCCCAGACACACAGTGGGCCCTCCTCCCTAAGTGGCAGTTTTTATCATTAGGAGCACAGACACAACTGCAGGTGGGTAGGGCAGTTACCCTGCCATAGTTCTCTGCTCCACTGCTCCCTTATTCCTACTAAATCAACTTGGTTCAAGGCATGGTCTGGGCCAGGGTGGATCAGAGACCCAGCAATCCTGTGGTCTCTTCCAGCTAGATTGTGGCTGCCCTTGGGAGCATCATGATGAGGAGGCCAAGTCCTCAGCCTGTCCCAAGCCCAGTCCAGGCTCATAGCCCAGCCCTGAGGCTGGGAAAGGTACCACTTCCTCATGGCAGGCCAATGCACTCAGGTGACTTCCACCCAGAGTTGCCCAGGCTAAGTGGTGACATCAGCCAAGGACACCTGACAGGAGGTAAAGGCTGCTTGGCCATTAGAGGCAACCATCTGCTAGATTTATGTGAGTATGTCCTGGCTGAAGATCTTAGGGATCCTGGGTTGAGCTGCCTGGTGGAGCTGGGCTGACCCTAAGGAATGAGAGTCAGGGTGGGGCAGAGAGGCAGAATACACTGAGGCCCCCAGAGATGAGGCTGACCCAGGTTCCTGCAGCTGTCCCAAACACCCCTGCGCTGGAGCTAGACTTAGGGTACAGAGGAGCTAGCAATCTCTACAAGGAGAATGACCAGGTATTGTGATGTGAAATAATTGGACGAACTGAAAAACAGCATCTTGGAGTTACCTGGTGGGTGCTTTGACATCCAGACCTGGAGCCCTGAACACTGCTTTCTGTATGTTGGGCCCCAGCTGGGGACCCAGCACAAGTCCTCCACCAGAGGACCTCTGCTCTGTTCACAGGCATCCCTGGGGCAACCTCCTGTGGCCGCCAGGCCTGGATCAGCCCAGGATACGGGATTTACTAGGAGTGGACAGTAATTGATCACTGAGGAGCCAAGAGGATGAGTAGTCAGCAGCCCCCTTTCTAGGGAGAGAGGGGATTCTGTACTTCATTCCTTTTGTCAGAGGTCTCACTTCCCTAAGCAGGCCTCCTGGGACTATCACCTGTCTCCTCACCTCTACCCCCCCTACACCCCAAAATGCAGGTGAGTGCACACAGCACACATACCTACACACACATACACATATGTGCATGTGCATACATGTCTACACAAATACCCATGACACAGAGTCTGAGCGACCTGCTGCAGCCAGTCTTAAAGAGCACTGGCGTTGATGAGCTCACCAGGAGAGCTCCCTCCCAGCTTCCAACCTACCACATTCTTCCTTCCATCCCCCTGTTGAGTCAGCGGTTACTTAATCAGAGGCCTTGCTGACCCTGCTGTATGCCCAGCTCTGTGGGGGCCACAGGAGGATCGCATGGCCTCTGACTCACAGGTGTCCCCGGCAACTCGGGAAGCCACAAGTAACAAACTGCAAACTGGGAGGATGGTTCAGGGCTAAATAGTGTGATTCACATCCAGAACAACCCGAAGATGGGGTACCGAGGCATAAAGAGATGGGTCCCTGAGCTGAATGAAGTCCTGAGCTGAATGAAGGGTACCTGAAACCCAAAAAGATGGTGGAGGCAAATATGCAAGAAGGGGAGACTGAGGCCCAGAGACTGACATGCTGAGATGGGACTAGGGGAGTAAGGCATGTGGCAGGAAGGGGCTGTAGCCAGAGGGGAGGAGAGGCCAGGGTCAAGAGGCAGGACATCTACTGGGGAGCCCCAAGGGGAGTGGAGCTCCGGCTGTGCTCAGCTGGGTTCCGACCTGCTGTGGCGTGAGGACCAGGTGCTCTGCCTGCTGGGTGGCAGTGATGCGGGCACCTGGCCTGGGCTGGTGGGCCGGGATGCTCATTTCTTGCTTTTGAACATAACCAGGGTCTTGAGAATGAGCTTTCCCACCTTGCTGTCCCTGCTGTACTCCTCTGCTGGGCCGTCCCCTCTGCCCCGGGGTTGCTGACCTCCTCCTTTCAGCAGAAGACAGCGAAGCAGTTGTAGAACAGCTTCTTGGACGTGCTGATGGAAGATGTTTTGCATCCTGTAGGAAGTTGGAATTATGGAATTGGTGAATGAGACCCACTGCCTCGGGGACAGTGGAAGAAACCATGAGATAGACGAGGAAGAGCTTGAGGACATAGATACCCGGGGTACTGAGATAAGAGTAGGAAGGCAAGCCCACAGAGAACACAGAAGGTGACTCAAAGAGAGCCAAGGAGCGTGAGAAAAGGGCAGTTTCCTAGAAGCCGGCAGTGTTTCAGGAGGAACGACAGGTGGCTGGAGTGTCAGATGCCAAAGAAAGACAGCGTGCCAGCGAGACGGAGCAGAGGGACTTGAGTGATCGTGGAGCAAGTGCCTTCCGTAGAGTCAGGGCAGAGCCAGGCTGTACTGAGCTGTTAAGGAAACGACAGTGAACAGGAAGTGGGCGCAGTCGGTGTGACCCACGCACGTGAGGAGCTTGGCAGCGGAATGCGAGAGATTAGACAGCGACCAGAGGGGAGGAGGGCCAAGCAACGTGGCTTGGTTTGTGTTTAAGAGCAGGCAACCCCGAACACGTGCAAAGGGGGTGATAAAAGGTGCCCCTGTTCTGTTCCCCATTCTCTTTCACATTTTCTGGTTCTGTTTCCTTATTCGCATCGCTCTTTCTGGAAGCCTGAGGGGTGGCCTGGGAATACCTGGCGAGCTGAGATGCTCACCACTATACAGTGGGCTGCCAATGGGGGGCTCACCCCGCTCTCTCCTCATGTCCAGATACAGACGAAGGGAGCTCAGAGCAGAGGCTGGGGCAGCGCCGGGCCCTCACCCTTTGACCTCGACTGGCCTGAAGAAGGTCTTGGCCTCCTGCATTGCAGGGTACACGAGGACTAACGTAGGGCCCGGGGGCAGGGAGTAGCCCGGAGACTGAGCTGGAGACACAATTAATACCAGTGACTCGGCTTTGTCTGCTTGCTTTGGCCTCCAGTGTTCTAAATTTTCCCAAGAAAGGAGATGTTCCTGGTCTGACAGTGCAGGTGCCTCTACCTGCCCCGACCTAAATTCCGGGCATGGGATTACTGCTGGTCACTGGCAGCGGGGCTTTTGCTGGTGTTTCAAGAGGACAGAAGGTGGAAGGAAGGCTGACCCTTCTCTGCCGTTACAGCTGCTGCGTGTGCAGGCCTGGGTTTATGCAGGACTTTAAGTCCAATCGTTTGCTACACAAGCCCCAAAGTTCTACATAACTATTAGAAATTGATTAAGAGAGGCACGTATTATGCAAGTCCTTCCAGCCATGTGGGAGGGTGGTAACTAACCCCCTAACTGGGACTGATTTGGAATAGAGGATCCAGGGGGACTGGTTGCTGTTTTCTCCCAAGGGAGCTTCTGAGGGGCAGCAGGCAGCCTGACTGCCAGATCGCCTCAGAACCATGGACCAGACTAGGGACCAAGAGCTGGTCAGGCTCTTTGGTGTCTGAAAGGACCAGAGCTGGGGGTCTCAGTTTTCCCACCTGCAGCGAAGAAAGAAGAGCCTTTATCAAAGGGCTTTGGATTTACTAGATAAAAAGAGCCCAACCCATTCTGAGTAGCAAGGGAGTGGGAAGGAAGCAGGGTGGTGAGGTAGTTAACTTGTTGGGAGTGGGGCAGAGCCAGGAAAGGGTCTGTGGGGAGCTGGAGAGAGGGACTGGCCAGGGGGTACAGCAGAGTAGTCGGATGGGGCTGGCAGAGTGGAGGTTCAGCTGTAGAATGAATAGGCCAAGTCTACAGAAAGTGGCAGTGTTGTATAACTAACTGTGTCTGTGTGTGTCATGAGTGGAGGTGACCTTGTCCCAAGGGTAGAGTTTCATGGAAGTCAGGGCCGGGGGCACAGGTTTCGGCCCAGCCTCTCCGTGCCTGGGCCCCTTGTCTCAGAGATTACAGCCCTGGGTGCTAAGAGTAGCTCCGTGAGGGTGGTGTGAAACAAAGCAAAAAGCCCTTTTGTGGTACTAGGTTCCTAAGAATAGCTCTGGCTGGGCCCGGGGAGGTGTCTCCCATGGCCTGGGTGTCCTGGGTCTTGTTCTCAGAGGTGTCCCTATGCCTGGTGTCTGGTGGTGATGATTGCTAGTTACTAGGAGGGTGGAGGCCGTCAGCCCACATCAGCCTCTGTTACTTGTGCTTGTCCAGCTCAGCTTTGAGGGAGGGTATAGCAACAGGACCAACGGAGGAGTGGACAAGAAACTGGTCTAAATGTATTACGAGAGGGAGACAAAGGCTCCCAGCCTGAAGTGAAGACACCGAGGAGCCTGGGAGGAGAGGGAGTGGGGCAAAGTAGCCAGGAGGGAGATGTAGTTAAGTGAGAAGACGATAAGTGGGAAGCACTTGTAGGAAGTGGTGGGAGGAAGCAGAGCAAGGCAGAGAAGTAGGGAGAATAGGGGCAGGAGACAGCAACATGGGAAGAAAAGGCATGAGGAATTGGGAAGACTGGAGAGGAAGGTGGGGATGGGGACAGGAGGAGGGGGATGGATGGGCTTTAACAGAGAAGAGCAGATGGAAAGAGGAGAGAGAGAAGTGGTGAAAGATGGTGAGCACTCCTACAGACACAGGGCAGAGGAGGGAGTGGTGCAGCTCTTGGAAGAGCTTGGAAAAAAGGCTCTCAAAAGCCATTCCTGTGAGATAACAATGCAGTTCAAATCCCTCCCTAATCTCCCCTCCTATTATTAGCCCAGAGTCCTCTCAGAGAAGAGGCCACAGGCCCCTGGGCTCTGTCCTTTCCCCCATGACCTTGGCTAGAATTAGACAGACGTGCCTGCTTGGTCATCTGCTAACCATGGTCCTTCTGGCTTCTGACGATATCACTGGAGAAGAGCGTGGAGAGGTGGCCGGAGGGGACGGGAAGGTCACTGCACACCTTCCGTGGACCAGGCAGCACTTAGACACCGAGAGGGGTAAGGAGGCAGGCAAGTCAGAGGACTCTTGGTCCTCAAAGAGTTTTCAGGAGTTTTCAGACCAGTGAACACACGGCCAACATGATCACAGGTCCAGAGTGACAAGAGTTACCTGTACAAAATAACACATTTTACATATACCAATATGGGAATGCAGAAACGCTATCACTGAAGGCCGAGCAGCGAGGGGAGCAGGAATTAGGGGTTTCTGGGGAAGGCAAGCTGGAGGTGGGTCCTGGAAGGGCTGGGTCTTGAGTAAGCCCATCCCCGGCCAATGTGGTCAGCATTCTGGAGGAAAAGAGGAAGACACAGGTGGCTGTGCCTACCTTTCTGGCCCAGCCTCTACGGAAGCAAAGTTGTCATAACTCAATAAGGAGTGGCAGCCTCCGGCGTTCCTAAACAGACTGGTAGAGGACTGCTGCTGCTTTCTTGCCTGATGTGTTCTTTTTATGCTTTTCCCGTGCTCCCTCTAGCCTCTGGTCTCCTTGCATATTGTTCATTGTTTTTGATATTTTAGACGGCCAGAGTTATCATGTGTATCTTTATCTTGAGCTCTTTCAACTCTGACAAATCTAAATAAAATGCATGATGAATAATGTACCAAAGAAGGTGAACAGCTGCTGCTCTCTGTTCTTGTGAGGAGGCTCCGATTCCTCCTGCAGGATACGGGACATAGATGAGATTCCCTGGACCTTATTCAGGGAGAGAGTGTAGGCAGCTTCTCTTGCTTTTCTTTCTTCTCTTTCCTTCCTTCTTTCCTTCTTTCTTTTCTTCCTCCCCCTTCCCTTCTCTCCTTCCTTCTCTCTCTTTGCCTATCTTCTCCCTCCCTCCTTCCCTCTCTCTGTTTTTCTGTCTTTTCTTCTCTCTCTCAAATCTCTCCTTTCTTCCTCTCTCCCTTCCCCCTCCTCCTTTCCTTCCTCCCAAATTATAAATGTGATGCTCATGGGGATGTAACGTACAGCACAGGGCATAGAGTTAATTATATTGTAACAACTCCGTACAGGGGTAGGTGGTTACTAGACTTACTGCGGTGACCACTTTGTAAGTTATATGAATGTTGAATCACTATGCCACACACCTGAAACTAAGATAATATTGTATATCAACTATAAGTAAAAATAATTTTATCAAAAGTAGTCCTCATCACTTTAAAAATTCAAACAATGAATGCTCTCTGTAAGGCAAAGGAAGTGAAGCCCCTTCTACTATTCATAGTCCCATTCCACAAAGGTAACCATGGCCAATAGCTGGAGTGTATCCCATCCGGACCCTTTTATGTATATATATAAAATACATGTTGGGATTTTTAATTTTTACTGGGATATAAAAAATGAAATATTTGTAGTTTTGGGAGGCTTCTCAAGTCATGGATGATTCCAGGGTCCCTCCTTTGAATGATTGCCAGTCTCTAGAGGCTAAATAAACAGTAGTGAGCTCTCAAAAAGGAACCAAAATGAATTGAAATATAAATCAGAGCGGCTGAGGAAGGATCTGGAAGAGGATGCCGGCAAACACCCCCCTTCTGCCTCAGCTTTTCTTTGTCCCTGGATATTCTCCTCCTAGGAGGAGGGGGTCACTCAAACAGAGACTGCCTGGAGCTAGAAATGACAGTAGGTCTATGGTGGGCTCTAGGATCATGGAAAATTATCCTAAGATAGCAGATGCTATTATCTGTCTCTGTTGTGAAGAAAAGTTTTGCTTTTTGTTTTCACAACAGTAACACTGACATAATTCCCAATCATTTGTTTTGCAAAGCCAGTTCTTAATTGTCACATTTTTGATGCTCAGAAATTTATCTGGTCATTTTGTTGTTGTTGTTTTGGGCTCTGTAACTTATCCTTTAGGTCACATTTGCACCTATCCTTTGTTGTGGAGGTTTTGAAGTGGCCTTTAGCCAAAAGTCAATCAAAAGTTCTGACCAAGATCCTAATATAGTTGATGACTCTGAGGCAGCCCTTGAGCTGACAGCTGGTATGGCATAGATGGCTGGATTCCTGATGCGAGAGCATAAGCCCAGAAGCACCTAAAATACTCTGCTCCCCCACTCCCATCCTACTCTGCACTGCATCCACGGGCCCCTCACTCCCCACTGCAGACCCCAGACTGAGTCACTATTAGCACTTCTGGTTTCTGCCCCTTCCCAGAGACCTATGCCCTGGCCAATCAAAGGAAACAAGTCAAGGTGGAAAAAAGGAAAGAAAAATCTAAGGCAATTGTTATAGGTCCTGACAGAGCACGGTCAGTAGGGTCCAAAAAACGCTACCGTCCTATCATGCAAACAGAAAGTGTGCATGTGGAGGACTGGGGTGGGAGCAAGCCCTGAAATCAAGAGAATGGAGGGTGGTGAAAGAGAATGCAGAGAATGGGACCTACAGCCCCAAAGGTAAACCACAGGACGGTGTAGCCAAGGATCCTAGTGAAGAGAGTATGAAGAGTGGCCTGGCTCCCCCCTCCCCCACCCGCTGCACCCTTTTTCTCTTCTTCTGTGCCTCATCACACCTGTCCCCGAGTCTGGCCCCACTTCAAGCCCCAGGCAGGAGGGATACGATGAGCCCTTGCCCACACCTGGAGACTCAGCATCAAGTCATCCTTGCTGCTGTACCCTCGCTAGTTCTAGAAACTCAGCTTCTATCTTGTTCCTAAGACTTGGGCCCCACCCTGTGCCCCAGTCTGGTAACTGAACCCTGGTCTTGTTCTCTCTGTCAGAGGCGGTGTTTTGGTAACCCTCTCAGTTTTTCTGGTTCTTGTCTACTTAGCAGGAATTAGATTTTTTTCCCTTAACCCCCGGACTGGAGGCTGGGGGCCCTGTTTTCTGCCAATAGAGGGAGACAACATAATGACTAAGAGAGTAGGTTTTGACAGCAAATAGAACTGTGTTCAAAAACACTGGCTCTAGAATGAAACAGCTATATGACCTGGGTGAGTTACTTAACCTCTCTGAGAAAAAAAAGTATCATGCAGAGTCTGGTGACTCAAAGTGTGATCCTGGACTGCTGCATTTACATCAGCGGGAACTTGTTAGAACTGCAGAATCTCATGCCCCAACTCAGACCTATTGAAACCGAGTCTGCATTTTAACAAGACCATGCAGGTGATTTAATGCATATTAAAGTCTGAGAAGCACTGATGTAAAGGAAAGAACACAGGCACTGGAACCTGGAATACTTTGCTTTGATTCCCAGCCTTCAACCCAAGTCTTATCTCTCAAATGTGGATAATAGTATCTACCCCACATACTTGGCTTTAGGATTATGTATATGAAGTTATTTTAAAAAAAGGTGGTATAGCCACTATTGAAAATAGTATAAAAGTTCCTCAAAAAATTAAAAATAGAACTAACATGTGATCTTGCAATTCCTCTTCTGGGTATATATCCAAAGGAAATAAAATCACTATCTCAAATAGACATCTGCACCTCATGTTCATTACAGCGTTGTTTACAATAGTCAAGACATGGAAACAACCTAAATGTCTATCAACAGATAAAGGTATAAAGAAAATATGTTATGGGTCTGGCAGAAGTAATGCCCTTTTTATATGATTTGGTATAGATTACAAGATCATAAGCATGTATGGTTTTGTAATAAAATCACAACTCAAGTCTGGGTATTACTTCCACTGGGATATATATATATATATATATATATATATATATATATATATATGTATGTGTGTGTGTGTGTGTGTATATATACACACACACACACACACACACACACACACATATAATGAAATATTATTCCACTAGTACTAATAATGAAATATTTATCTGCCTTAAAAAAGATGGAAATCTTGTCATTTACAACAGCATGGATGAACCTGGAGGATATCATGCTAAGTGAAATAAGCCAGCCACAGAAAGACAAATACTGCATGATTTCACTTACACATAAACTCTAAAAAAGTCAATTCTTAGAAGCACAGAGTGGAATGGCGGTTTCCAGGGAGTGGGAGGTGAGGGAAATGCTCCAAAGGTACAAAGTTTAAGCCTTTCACTGCGTTAATTGACTCCAAGTGTTAGTTTTCAAAATGTGTAAAAAAAAAAACCCCCAAAATAATAAGTTGATATTTTGTCTATTTTATGCACTTAATAATAACATTTTGAGCTGCTTTGTATATAAATGACATTATTTTTATTTTAAATTTGTTATATGGTAATACATTTATCATTATATTGAATTCTAGCAAAAAAATACTCAAAACATACTAAGTGGCACCAATTAGATTTAAGTATAGATAAATTAGAATCTAATGGCAATGATGACATAAAACATTTATTACAAAATGTTACACAATATGGCATGTAAAACATCTTTGTTGATAGTGCAAGCCACAGGAAAACATATTTTAAAAGTCTTGTAAATGGAGAAAGGTTTTTGACACAGTTTCACACTGAATAACTATTTTACAATAATTACAGTATTTATATTTTTAAGTAAATACAGTTAAGGTGGTACATTTTATTAAAATAAATTATTACATTAAAGTATAAATATTTCCTATTGTTATTCATTCTTGGCAAACACAAAAATAAGAAAAATGTTCATATAGTAGAGGGAAACGTTTTTTGAGCTCGTGGGGTAAACCTGAACGCCACATCAGCAGATGGAAACATTCACTCAGATATATCTGAGCGTCACTGCAAAAGGGTTAATACATGAAGGTTGAAAAAGTTCTGGTTAAATAACGTGCAACACGGTGACTGTAGTCAACAGGACTGCATTGGGTACTAGAAATTTGCTATGAGGGTAGATCTTCATTGTTCTCACAAAGGAAAAAAAAGAAAAAGGTAACTATATGAGGTGATAGAGATGTTAACTGGCTTGGTTACAGTAATTCTTTCACAATGTATACATATGTCAAAACATCATGTTGTATATCTTACATATATACAATTTTTATTTATCAGTTATACCTCAATAAAGGCGGAGAAATAAAGAAGTTACAGACACAGCTCCTAACAAACAGTGAATGTTCAGTAAGTGCCAGCTATTACTGCCATTTGCCTGCTTGACTTTCCAAACCTGTTGCAGTGCCCTCTTGTTAGAACATCTTCCTGATTCTGCCGGCTTTGATCGACTAACTCCTTTAATCTGCTTCCAGGCTGGTCTGGACTGCTTTCCCGCATCAGCGATGACAATGTTCTCCGGGACCTGCCCTGTGTCACTGGGCCTTGTCTAATAATTCCAGATCCCAGCTCCTTCCAGCTTGACTGTTGAGCTACTATTACGGGCCTGACCACATTAATGGGAGCATACCTCACCAAAGCCTAGGAAAAATACTCATTCCACCAGTATAATCAAGCGCCAACTTTGTGGCAGGCAGAGTCCTGACTTCAGGAACTCACAGATTACTGTGAGGGGCAGATAAGCAGACAGGCAGTGACAGTACAGTGTGATGAGTGCTCTGATGGAAGAAGTACCAGGTGCTATGATGGAAGAAGTCCTGGAACACAAAGCTATTTAATCTGGATTGGAGGTCGAGGAAGGCTCCCTGCAGGAAAGGACATGTAAAGTGAGACTTGAAGGGTGAGCTGGAGTAGGTCAAGAAAAGAAGGAGCTGGGTAGAGAGATCAGCATGTCCAGAGGCCTGAGAGGAACTGAAATGAATTCAGTGTGACTAAAGAATGGGGCTAATCAGGGAACGTGTGCAAGAGAAGAGCCTGGAAGGCATGTGAGTGCTGGTCATGAAGGACCTCATGAACCAAATTAAGGGAGTTTGTACTTTAACCCACAGGCACTGGACAACCATTAATGTGTTTTAAGAGAGCGACATGATGCTATCTGATTTTACAGAATAGACATATAACCAGTTATTCTTGGGAAAAGTGACATTAAGTTTTTTGATTCATTTGTATAGGGGATTCCAGATTTATGGTCATAGGTAGAGAATGAAGAGAATTTCCCAGAGATGCTGGGAATTACAGATGAGAAAGGAGGAGGGGCTCAGGAGAAAAGCACCCAACATCCTGGCTGTTATTCTCTACATTTCAGCTTCAACATGTCCTGCCTCCTCCCTTCTTTTCCATTCTCCCTTTAAAATCACCAGGCATTGTCCCAATCACAGTTGTCCTCATAAAACAGAGGCAAAGAAAGAAGATGTGACACACAGAGAAGAGGAAACAGAGCTACCAGCTTGGAAAAGGCAATATATGGATTATCTCCTTGAGCCTCCAAGGGAGCATGGCCCTCCCAACACCCTGATTTCAGACCAGTGAAAGTGATTTTGAACTTTTGGTCTTCTGCACAGTAAGAGAATATATTTCTGTTGTTTTTAGCCACCAAGTTTGTGGTAATTTGTAAATGCAGCCATTGGAAACAATACAACATCAAAAAAAATTAAAATCTTAAGAGTAAATTTAACAAAAGTGCACATCTTACAGTGTGAAAATCAGAAAATATTGTTGAAATAAATTTAAAAAGACCAAAACAAATAGAAACACATCTCATGCACATGGATCAAAAAGCTTAATATTGTCAACACAGCAATACTGCATTAAATTGATCTACAGATTCAACACAATCCCTATGAAAATTTTAACTGGCTTTTTTGCAGAAATTTATAAACTGATCCTAAAATTCACATGGTAATGCAAGGGACCCAGAATAGTCAAATAATCTTGGAGGACTCATACTTCCTAATTTTAAAACTTGTTACAAAAGGCACAGTAATCAAGATAGTAAGGTACTGATATGAGGACAGACAGATAGATCAATGAAATAGAATTGAGAGTCCAGAAATAAACCCATATGGTCAATTGATTTTCAAAAAGGGTGGAAGACAATTCAATGGGGAAAAATTTTTTCAACAAATGGTGTAAGGACAAATGGATATTAAAATGTAAAAGAAGCTGGCTAAAGATGGATCCCTATATAACACCCAACACAAAAATTAACCCAACATGGATCAAAGACCTAAAAATAAAAGCTAAATTGTTAGTATAAAACATAAGCATAAATCTTTATAATCTCATATGAGGCAATGGTTTCTTAGATATGACACCTGAAGCACAAGCAACCAAAGAACAATTAGATAAATTGGACTTCATCAAAATTAAAAACTTTTGTGCTTTAAATTTGCAAATCATATATCTGATAAGGGACAGAATACACAAAGCATTTGCACCAATAATTAAAAAGACAAGTAACCAAATTAAAAAATGGACAAATAATCTGAATAGCATTTCTTCAAAGAAGATATACAAATGGCCCAAGCACATGAAAAGATGTTCAACATCATTAGCCATTAGGAAAATGCAAATTAATATCACATCGATATGCTACTTTATCCTCACTAGGGTGGTTATAATTAAGAAGACAGATTATAACAAGTGTTAGCAAGGCTACGGAGAAATCAGAACCCTCATCATTGCTGGTAGGACTGTAAAATGGTGTGTCCCATTTGGAAAACAGTCTAGCAGTTACTCAAATGGTTTAACAGAGTTACCATATAATCCAGCAACTCTACTCCTAGATATATACCCAAGAGAAATGAAAACATTCCTCTCCACAAAAACTTGTATACAAACATTCATAGCACTATTCACGATGGCCAAAAAGTAGAAACAATCCAAATGTCCATCAACTGATGAATGGAAAAATAAAATGTGGCATATTCATACAATGAAATATTATTTAGCAATACTAAGTAAATGCACCAGTCACAAGACTACATATTGTATGATACTATTTTTATGAAATGCCTACGATTGGCAAATCTATAGGATCACAAAGATTAGTGGTTGCCTAGGACCAGGGGTGAGTAAAAAAGGGGAGTTACTGCTAATGGGTACATTCCTTTAGGAGATAATAAAACTGTTTTAAAATTGTTTGTGGTGATATTTGCACAACTCAGTGAATATACTAAAAAAATCACTGAATCATATGCTTTAAATGGATGAATTATATGGTATATGTAGTAAATCTTAATAAAACTTTTAAAAATGCAGTAAATGATGTCATGGAACTGTGGAAATAAATAGAAAACAATAAAGTTAATGATCTTGTATTTTTGCCAATACCTGTTGGTTGAGTGCTGGAAGAGTTTTACAAAGATTTACTGTACTGTTAATGCCAAGAGTTTCTTGTAACAAAATGGGTGACAAGTATTTAATAATAAAAAATAAACCAAGGCAGTGTAATTTGTCATTGATATCATACATACGAATAGACTGAATTTCAAGTTCCAAGGAAAGAAAAAGCTCATTTGTCACCTAACTAAATGGGATTTATGGTGAAGTGGAAACTTCATACAAATCCTGGTAACAGTACGAAAACGATTGGTTAATTGACTGACTAGGCTGTTAAAGCACACTGAGCTTCCATACTGGGCCTGAAGCAGCAAATAAATGTTAGGAGCAGAGGCATGGGCACTGGATACCTTGTGCTTTTTCCTGAGTCCAGCAAAAGAATTAGAAACCTGAATTCCTCACCCTGGCTACTGAGATATAGGGGTTATTCCTTCCTTAATTCCATAAGGCAGCCCCAAGTCAGTTCTGATTTCTGGTCTTAGGTCCACTCTGCAATCGCCAAATAAATCCGAAATTTATAATTTTGCGCTTGCAGCGCTTATTTCCTAAGATAGATGATGGTAACAATACCCATCCACTTGACGTTAGCTGTGAGTTGCTGGAGGGAGCGGACGTAGAGTACTGAGAAAATACTGAGGTGGGCCATAATAAAATATGCATAGGCTGGGTTTAAACCAAGTTCTGCAGCGAACCTGCGTGACCAGGGGCAAATCACATAAATCTGAGTCCAATTCCTTATTTGTAAAACATACTCCTTTTCATGTCCTCAAACTGGTTAGTGTGAGGAGTGTTAGGCGGCATCAGGCGCGCCACGCCCCCGTGCGCACGACGATAGTGTGTCCTGGTTGTCCGTGTCTAAACCGTGGCTCTGAGACTCTCTGGCCCAACTCCGTAAATTTACAGATAAAGAAAGTTCAGTGACCTAGTGACTTCTCACTATGGTCACACAGGTGTACTGTCACAAAATCGATCCGTGAGCCTTTGGGGTCTGTAAAAAATCTAGCGCGGCCCGCGTTGGAGGAGCAGCCCGTCATGGCGGAAGCACCACGTGGCCACCTCCTCAGCGAGAATCCCAGGACCGACACCTAGCGGTCGGTTGAGGTCCTGCAAGGGAAGCGTCGTGAAAAGACTGGGTACTGCAGCAACCAGGAGCCAATACGCTCTCAGTTTGCTCCACCGCTTTTTTCCATTGGGCCTCTCTAACTGTCAATCAATCATTTTCCCAATTTTTATTGGCTTAGCTTCAATCATTCTACTCAATCTACTAATCACATGCTTCTTTCCAAGAGCATTTTTACGACATTAGCTTTCCGCTTAAGTCTGACGAATTTAGCCAGTTCTTCTATTCCATTGGCTGGGC
>PVJL010015520.1:0-23989 GCA_004026885.1 Lyroderma lyra | reverse complement strand
TGGAGGGTGGAATGCTACTGGCATCTAGTGAGTAGAGGTCAGGATGCTACTAAGCATCAATGCACAGGACAGCCCCCATAAGAGAATGACCTGGCCCCAAATGTCAGTGGTGCTGAGGCCTCTCTGCTGCCTTCATGTGGCATTCCTCCCTTCTCTGTGTCTCCCTCCTTTGGCTTTCTCTCCACATGACTATTCAGCTTCTCTCTCATTGGCTGTCCTTCCACCCTGTACCGTCTAAAGTTATGCTCTGCCTGTGGTTCAATTCTATTGTCTCCTCTTCCTTGGGGACTTCCCCGCTCACCAAGTGTAACCATTCCTTTGACAAGGATGACTCCCAGACTTCTCATCAAAATTCCAAATGGGCATCTCCAAACAGGCTGGATTTCTCTGTTGGGATGGCACACTGTCATCTCAAACCCAATGCTCCAGAAAGGGAACCCATCGGCCTGCCTTTCCCTCTGAAAAGCAGCTCTCTCTCCTCTATTCCCTTCCGTTCATACCTTCATTCAGTCAGGCTCAGAAATCTCAGGCATTTTGGACGTGTCTGCTCCATAGGCAATTATGTACAACCAGGCGCCAAGCTATTTTACCCCCGTAACATCCTTACCAGTTCCCATCAGATCTTCCTGGTTCAGTCCTTTCCACCCCAGACTCTAGATCCAAATGGACTCTCTCTGGTTTCTCATTCTACATCTTCCTCCCGTGGCTCTCAGTATCTGCGTGTCCTTCTACGTAAGCACACACAAAATAAATGCATAGCCTGGCATTTAGGACCCTCTACAATCTGATCAAATGAATGCTTTTGCAATCTTATTTCCCCATTATGGCTTTTCCTGACTGCTTCACTTTTAATTTCAACTCAGCTGATTTACTGACTTCCTCCATGTCTTTGCGAACATCATCTCCTCATCCACATTCCTTCCAACTCTATCTGCTCCTGTGGATATCTGAGCCCCTGCCTCCTCCACATGCCCCATATCTCTTTCCAGAAGCTGTTTATTTCAGCCCACAGGAGTCTCCCAAGTGAATCCTGCAGATATTATGTAGGTAAGAAACATCTCATTAATTCAAGAAAAGAGACTAATATGCAGAGGCTCAGAAGATACAATTTATCAAAACTATTTGTTCATTGTGGTTAGGGAATTGAGAACTTTAAAAATCACGAAATCTACAGAAAACATCCACTTGTTGATAATTAAGCACAAAGGGCACAGAGGGTCAGTGGCTAAGTGCGGAAGCTGAGCTCACACGCATTTGGATCAGTCAGCGCTAACGGTGCAGATCCCCAGTATGGTAATGTATCTGCCTCATAAAGGAGGTGTGCAGGTACACAGGTGAGAGTGTAAAGTCCTCGGCACATAAATGAGGCTTAATGGATGTCAGCTGTTATCATCACCAGTGCTTGGCTAAATTCATGGGAGGGAGACTCTGATATGACACACCAAGTAATGGATTCTCCAGAAGGCAGGTCCACCTAGGCTGCCTAACTTGTTAGTGGTAGCTGGGACTAAAATTATCCATCAGACTGATCCACTGATTTCACAATCCTTGCATAAAGTCCCCACAAGCAGATATACAGTGAGCTTCTATTTTATTTTGCAAAGGAAGTCAAGAGGATCTTGGCCTCCTTGATACAGATACACATCCCCCAACTTTTAATACAGATAAGAGGGTAAAGTGCCAGGAATTTAACTGCAGGGTTAAAATTAAACCAACTCCGCAGATGTCCAACAATCATGTAAGATTAAGTACCAAAAAGGATACAATACCTCAGCTCTGTTTGGGGGCTGGTATTAAGTTTTGGATACATTGTGTTAACAAAGAAATGCAGAGGGAAAACAAACTGCAAATGTAACACGTCTTCTTACAGATAGAGGAGAGCAGAGCACAACAGGTCAGATACTGGGGTGTGGGCTTTTGCAAGTAACCAGTATGACAGATCACCAAATAAATTCTGAGAACTCTATCTGTAAACTGACTTGGTCCCTGAGTCACAGGCATGTTCTGACCCCAGCAGACTCTTTCCACTGCACACTGAATCTGGAAGGCTCTCACTCCAGTCTCATCTTTAAAAGAACCCACCTGGGCCTGACTCCACAAACAGTATTACATGGCTTTAGAAGCCATCCCAGCAGCGCCCCGAATCTAGAACAACTAAAAATACTATCACGCAGGATCAAAAGTTGCTTTGCAAACTGCAGGTCAAAACTGGTACTCAGAACACCCTGTCAAAGAATTTCAGTCTGTATTTAATGGTAACCAGAGGGATAACTGACAACTGCTTACTATTTCAATTTCTACTGATATGTTTGTGCCATTATTTTGGTTCATCTCCTATAGCAGAAAGATAATATGAAAACCTGAAAAGAAAACTATGAAATGTTAGAATGAGACCTAGGAGATTATCTCTTATAATACTTTTTTTTAAAACTTGGAGAGTCCTTTGTTCAAAGGAAACGTTTAAAGCAGACAGAAGGCAAGTGTGTCCAGGTAAATCAGAATTACACTCTCCTCCCCCACCTGCTGATGGAGTGGGCTCTGAATGGGGTGCCAGAACTCTTGAAGGAACATGGCTTGAAAACCACTGGTTTAGTCTATCCCCTGTCCACATACATGGGGAAACAGCCTGGAGAGCTGAAGCAACTATCTAGAAGCTGAGGTGTGGTTGTACACAGCAGACTGTTTGTAGAGCCAGGTAACACTGGAAGGTCCAATGGACAGCTAATATTTGCTCCACTTACTTTAGGGACCTTGAAAGGCTTTCTGAAGAAGAACCCTCCCCTGAACCCCCATGAAACCTGTGGAGGAGGCCCCTTGCCTTTATTTCTCAGGGTCCCACTGTGGTACAGCCTGGGGGACCCATCCTTGTCCTCTCAGAGCCTCCCAGCAAACGGGGTGTTTCCACCCAAACCTTCTGAGAGAAGCTCCAGGAGCAACCTTGCTGGGGTTGGTGACCAGCAGCGCAGGGCCTGCTGGAGAGCGACGGCTCCCCACTGCACAGGCAGCTGGATTCCTCCCGCTCCGAGTCCCTCCATGCTTCTGTGAAAACGTCTCTATGTGAACGGCCCTCTGCTCCATTTAGATCTCAAAGCACACACGACAGCATTATCATGAAAACAGTACGTCAGTTATAAAGGCTTGAACAACAGGATTATCAGTCATATTAGCAAAATACTGCTAATAATCTACTCTTTTGTTCAAAACCATTCAGTGACTGCTGCCTGAAGTCTCAAGTCCTGTGCGCGGCATTCCAAGGCCACCAGCCTGTCTCCGTCCCCTGGCCAGGCTGCTCTCCCATCCGTCCCTACACAACACTGCACACCAGTGGAGGCGCTCTCTCCATCTCCCCAGCACGCCCTGTCTCAGAACCTCAAGTGCGCCACTTCTTTTACCTAACGCGCCCAGCTCGGACTATCAAACACAAAATGCACTACTTCCGAAGCTTCATCCAGGTACTTTATGCGGAAGTGACACAGGCAGCAGAGTAAGCACCAAATGAGTACCTGCCATTATTAGTGAGGCATTTTCTCTGGGGGCCAGTTCCTGGTGAAGCACCTCATCTCAAGCCACAGGTACTCCCTGTGACCAGCAATGTCAGTGTACAAAGGGTCTAGAGGCCCAAAGTCAGGGGGTCTCAAGTGCCCACCCCCCACCCCATCAGGGATAATGCTCCGTGAGGCCTGCTCCCTGAGCATGAAGAGGGGCATGCTGTGTCTTTGATCATTTGTACCAGAAAGCAAGAAAGTGAGGGTGGTGACTCAACCTTGAGTCATCTCTAGCGTAGAAAGGAAATCATTCGCAGACTTCAGTAGGGAGGACCGTAACAAAGTACACAGGGCATTCCAACCAACCGCGCAGTATCTTGGAGCTGTAGCGCTGGGCAACCAAGTCTACCCAACGACAGGCACAAGTATGTTTTTGTATGCAAATCCAATTTGATTTTTGTACCAAAAACCTCAGACAAATAAGAAGAAGAGCCTGTTTGTTTCAGAATCAAAGGAACAGACATCAGACAAGGACTGCACCACTACGTGGAAAAACAGGGGCGGGCAGCACGTCTCATGCTTCCTCAAAAAGCCACGTGGTTCTGTAGTCAGGCACTTGTCTGGTTTTCCCTAAAGCAGCAGCACCAACATTTCTCCTCATTCCAGCTACCCTCACTACCTGTCAGTTGCTAGGAAACCGTTGAGAGCGAATGCTCTGTGCCCACCCACAGCGCCCAGCTCTCCTAACTGCTCTCAGCTTTGCCAATGACTCCTGGGCACTACCTTCTCAGCCAAGGCCGCTTCTTCCAGCTCATCATCTTGCCTGCTTAGTCCTGTGGTAAAATTTAAACTCTGTGTTTGTCATCATGTCCCAGTGATTCCCTTAACTACAGGCTGCCCATCAAACACAGGATGATTGCACGGTGGACTCTAAAGAGCTTCCCACAAAAGCAACCAGACAGAGGATACTACCAGCCAACAAAACATTCTAATAAGTTCAAGACAAAGTGCTAGTTTTAAGTTTCTTTGAACATACTCTTCTGGCTCAATGTATATTATCAGTCTTAATTACTTTTGACCAATTTTTAAATAACCAAAGTAAGTTTAGAAAAGGCTCTTTATGGACCAGTCTTTAGGTCACATATAAACTAAAAAATATAAAGGTTTTATAAGCTGCTTCCTTGAATCCCAAGAGGCTTAATAAATATGAGCTCAATGACATGTGGTTGTTAGCAGCTACTAAAATCAAGAACTAATCTTTAATATGTCATACAGTTTAATAGGTAATCTCCTCATATATTTTTTTATCATCATCCTCAGAATATTCAATAAGTAAGATAAAAGTCCAGATTATAAAAATGACTTTTCCAAAATTTAAGTGGCAAGGCTAGTAAGTGGCAACCCCAAACGAGGACAAGAACTTTTGGGCTCTACTTCAGCACTACGTCCTCCACAGTATGTTGCTGATTGGATGATATCACCGTCCGAGGTACCTGAAAATGTCGATAGGGTTAAAGCTATTAAACCCAAGATGCTAGTCGTAGCGGTTGAGTTGAGAAGCAGACCTAACTGGAAAATGGGGACAGGAAGACAGCTGTCCCTGCACACCCTTTTCCTGTAATGGGTGTACATTATGTATTTGGAAAACACAGAGCTGTAAAGGGCTCTGATGCAAACATGCAGTGGTCACTAACCATAAGCCGAGCACAGTGCTAGATACTGAGGGTATGAAGAAGAGCTGGCACCTGCTCTCAGGCAGCTCATAACACAGTGAAGCACAGGGACTCACAAAGAACCAACAAGGAAGAGGCGAGAGGACCAAGCACAGAGTGCTACGAAACACAAAGAAAAAAAAAAAACCAGCAAGTTACGTCTGCTGAGAAAGGAAAAGTTTCAAAGGGGAAGAACATGTGAGATGGACCTGAAGGATAAGCCTAAAAAATAAAACATACACTTAAACCCTGAGAAGCAATCAGAAAATGACTGGTAGTTAGATTAAAGGGGGTATCATTCATTTGTTCATTCAAAATCTTCTGACTTATTATAGACCATGCACTGTACTGAACACTATGTTGTTCTGAAAGAAAATATGGACATTAAACAAATAATTACCAAGTCAGGATGAGTATTTTGGCAGGAAAAGAAGTGTGGGAGTTACACACTCATTTTCTCTTAGAGAAGAACAAAAATTTATAATACAGACAGTCTAATAAAATGGAAACTTCATTAAAAATGGCTTTAGTGCCGGTTTTACAACGCTTGGTGATATGACCACTGTACACTAAAATATGACCCAGGTTCTGCGAAAAATATTTTCAGTCAGAATCCCAATCACAAAATATGAAAGAGGGGAAATGAAAAACTGTGATTTATGTGTATTTAAAAGGAAAAATAAAATGGAAGATGAAAACTACATTAATTTTTTATAAGCAGTTTTGTAGGATTTCAGTCCCTGATCTTCAGCAGCCAGTTTCCACATTTGTGAAATGTCAACTGAGTAAAACAAAGTTCCCATGACAAGAAGCCCACGGACTCTACTGACGACAGGATGGGAAATGACAGGCAATGAGACAGTACGTACATGCTGTGTAGGACATACTAAAGTACATCTCTAAGGGGATGAGTAGTTCTTTTGAAGATGAGGAAATGAGATCTTTGGGAAGCCCACTTATCTTGGATCAGGGTGACTATTTTTTCAGCACCCCCACATACACCAGCGAATCTGGCTCTCCAATCAATCGTGCTGCAGTGCTACTCCTTCACTCCAATAAAGCGGCCTCCTTCGGCTCCCAATAACAAAACTTCACTTCCCCAACAGACTCTGGAGGCTGAGCTCACTTTTTTTCAGTACATTCAACAGTAGTTTTGCTTAACTATGGAAGATAAAATCCAATTTTGAAAACAGGGAGAAATTATTTTAAATCAAGGTTGGAAATAAGATGGAGGAATCAAAGCGGGTGGTAAACCCCAATGAGGCTGTGGCACATGAATTCCCACCCCTGCCCCTGGCGTACACCCCCTGTACGATCCCCTCTCCTGGAGTGTAAGCAACAATTGTCAATATGATGGGATTTCATTCCCAGGTTAGGCTACCTACCAATCAACTAAGTCATCAAAAGGTCTGGAAGCATCATAGGTGGGCTTAACCTTATCAGGTGAGACTCTAAATGAGGGGTGGGTCCTTCCCCAGGTGAAATTCTCCTCTGGCTTCAAAGAAGCAAACAGCTATGCTGTGAACTACCCATGGAGAGGACCATGTAACAGGGCACAGAGTGGACAACCTGGGAGCTGAGAATGGCCCACGTGACAGCCACCAAGAAAGCAACTGATTCTGCAAACCAGTGAGCTTCATGGGGACTGTGGCCCTGGTCAATACTTTGATCCTCTGCTTAAGCCACTTAGTTTGTGGTAATTTATCACACAGCAACAGAAAACTAATAGGGCCCAACGCAGGAGAGTGTCTATTTTTGGTAAAAGTACCAAGCTTCAAAATGTGACCACCTCGAAGAGCACCACTTCTTTGGATATGCAGATCTGGATTAAAAATAAAAGTCATTTTCATACTGTTTATCATCCACCTTCCTTATTACTGTCAAAATTTTTTCTGAAGAATCTTTTAATTTTGTAGCATTTAATAAAAAGTGGTTATTCTTCCCAAACATGAACATGAATTTGTAATAATAAAAGTAGGAAAGTATAAAAAAAATGTTAAATTTATGTAGCTTTGGACATTACTTATCTTTTGCTAAAATCCAAGCCTTAAAACGTAGTATGTCTGCCACTTGGTTGATCGATTGTTAAATTTGCTAGGCTGATAATTTGAACTACAATCCAAGCCCTGCCTCATCACTTTAAAGTAGGAAAATGTATTAAATGGAAGGATAGTAGCACTCATAAATCAGTTGTTCAAAAAGCTCTGAATTTATTCTCAAAGGTGACAATATTCTCCACCAGGACAGACAATCTAGGGGATACTTGGGGGGCTTTCATCACCAGGCATTTAATATGTGAGGGACAGGTTATTACATTTCCCATAACACATGGGACTACAAAAATTTATTTTGACCAAAATGCCAATAGTGTCCTGATGAGAAAATCACTATTTGAGTAAAAGCCAACTACATTAAAACCATGTCTTATTCTAGAAAGCCTCATGGAACAAGTATTTAAAAGGCACTTAATTATTGTAAATTCAAATATCAAATACATTGATGCAGAACTGCCTTCCGTACACCCACAACTAATAAAAGCTTCAGAAAGCCCTGGAGACATCAAGGTGATGGTAATTTTGTCTCTAAGCAGGTAAAAGGCAAAGTCTGGCCACCTGACCTCACCTGCCCTCCCACCACCCACCCGTATACCCCAGCAACTCCACTTCGTTTCTCAAACACAATCAGCACATTCCTGACTCTGCCTCTCAGCCCTTCTGGCCGAATGCTTCCCCAGCTACCCATCCCCATAGTCCCTCCCTTTTCCAAAGTCTCTGCTTAAGTGTCACGTCAGTCAGGCTTTCCCTACCCATCCTATTTATGAGCAGCCTCCCTCCTGCACCCAGGTACTGAGTCCCCTATAGCTTGAAGGTGTGCCTGGGTTCTTGTTTAACCTCTCTGTGCTTTAGGTCTTCTACCTGTAATGAAGATTAATAGCTCACTGTGGAATTGTGCAGATTACATGAGAGACAGGGAGACAGAGAGATAGACAGACGAGAGAGAGAGATAGACGAGAGACAGAGAGCGAGAGAGAGAGAAAGAATGAAATATGCTTAGATCAGTGCCTAGGACTGAGAGCAAGTGCTAGCCAACACTGCTAAGGATGTTAACAGACAGTGTATGTACCATATTATCTTTCTAAACTTCAAATATTGAACTGTATCTTGCCCTGAGGATTTCAAGCAAAGGACTGGCACCTGAATTATTATTCTACTTTATTTTTTCTCCATAGCACTTATCACTCTTTGATACATATAAAGGAAGTTATTAATACTTATTTTTTGTGTAACTCCCACCCAATAACAAACAGTCAAGGATTATATTTTATGACCTTACTCCCAGCACTAATTGAATGCCTGGTAAATAGTGGTGCTCAATAAATGTTAAATGAAGTTAAATTTGATGATGTCCAAAATAGAATGCTTAACATTTCTCTTTAGAAGAAGGAAGATTATTTCATGAAGGATGGTGAGTGGTTGCTCTCTAACTCATGAGGAAAGGCCTGGAGCCAATTCATTCATGAAAAGCCCACGTGATTTCTTTCTGTATGTTCCTCCACTCCCAGGCACCAGCCTTCTGCCACTCTCTCCCTGAAAGAGCCATGGAGGTCCAGGTCAATAATCAGTTCCACAGGTAATTCCAAAATATACTAAATGTACAACCAACTTCTGGGTATAACAGTTTCAACAAACAATACCATTCAGCGATCCCACCACAATAAATCTGTGATCAAGATGACCACTGTCCCACTGAATCCAGTTCCATTTCCTGGTTTCTCTGACAATGACCACCCCCATCTCCCTACCAGCCAAGCCCCATGCTTAGGAATCACCTTTGGAGCATCTCCTAAATTCAATGTTAAAGGCTTCACATTAGCCTCCTCCTTAATGAATCAGGACTGAGCTGCCCTACACGCCAGGTACTGGGTGTGCAGAATAAGACAGACATGGACTGGCTCAGAGTCCGGAAGGGAAGTCAATGATTACACAAGCAACCACACTGAAAGGAAAAGACCACTGACATGCGGGGAGCCCAGGGCATTATGGCAGGCAGCAGGTTAAGGAAGCAAGGAGAGCTCTCCGTGATGCTCATGCTGAGAATTTAAAGATGGTGAAGGTCTTGCCGAGTAAAAATCTACTTATATAGAAGAGTCAGAAAAGCATCATGACTGACTGTAATTAAATAATATGTGTACAGTGAGCTGTTTGATAAAACCATTTTCATTCTACTGTGAATTCCATGAGAGCAGGAACCTCATCTTTGTTTGTCTCTCTATCCCTGTGCTTGGACATAGGACGATGAGGAAGGGAAGTCTGGGTTTGAGAAAGAAGAATGGATAACTAGGGCTGTGTGACGGGACAGCAGATAGGTATGTGACCATTTCAGAAGTCCAGGTGATAAGTATCTGACCTGGTAATTTCAGAAATTAGAAAAGCAAGCTTTGAGACATTTCAAGGATGAAGAGGCTTTGATCGATATTTCCAAAGTATCATCCATGTGCCCACCCCAAACATGAAATGGATGTATTCCTACTGTCATCTGTCTGGTTCTGACACCTCTGAAACTGTGAGCATCTCAACGGCACTACGTAAGTCTTACTGTTTAATCCTGCATGTCCAGCATCCACAGGAGGAAGGACTTCTGTAAATATTGCCAAACGCTCAAAGGAAGGAATAGGACAAGAGCACAGCCAGGCTTTATGCCTGATGATGAGAGAGTGGGCAGGTACCATAAGGGCAGAAAGGGATGTTGGGAAAGAATCTCCTTTTAGACAGGTGAGCTTGGTTTGGAATGTTCCAACTTTGAGATGAGGTGGCAAGCAAACAAGAATAGAGGGGGTCCTTGGTAGGTGTCTCTTATATGTGGGAGCCATACCTTCCTTCCCTCGTGTAGAAGGGGCAAGAGTGGGTCCCAAGTAGTTTCTAAATGTTATTTCGGTTACATCTCTCAGGCAGCCTTTAATCATCCTGGAGTGGTATGTGGGTAAAACCAGGCAATGATTACGTGCTTTACAGAATGATTTGTTATGGGCCCCCTTTAAGTAAGGCTCCTCTGAGAGAGACACACACACACAGAAATACTGATGACAATTCACAAAATCTGAGGAGTTACAAGTGCATTTTAAAAATTCCTCCCACCAGGAACACAAGGACTATTTACCTTGTGACAAGGAACCAGGCAATGTGACTGAAGTCTGGAGAGGGTCTCATGTATGTCTTAATGTGCGGCATGGCGTTGCTACGGCCAGATGTCTCGGCTGACCATTTGCTAGGGACAGGAAAGACACAAATCTCTAGTTAGAAAATACAAGTTTCTAATACTAGAAAACTCCATGAAAAGCAAAAATCCTATAATCTAAATAACGGTGAGTACAGAGCCCTCTGTGAAATCACCTGTGATAGTTTTTAAAACTCTGTTCAGGTAACAGAATAACACATGTGCATTTTAATGTAGGCAGGAAAAACTTAACATCACCCACAAAAATGCTCTGTAAGCTCTAGGGACAAGGCCTTCCTGTCTTCCTTGCTATGAACGAACACACATGCATATGCATACATTATATTATTTCTGTTGTGCATTTAATGGCATGTATGCACATGTTGTCTCCTGGCTAGACTGTGAGTTCTGAAAAGCTGGAATCATGCTCCCATAGTACGTTGCAGAGCAGAGGCTCAGGAGAATCTTGTTGAATAAAACAAAATACAAAAAGGGAAAAATATAAACAGTGTAAATATCAAAATGGAATATTAAAAAAAAGCTGGGGGATAATTCAGAAATACTTGAGTCAAATGCTGATATTCACACATTTGGAGTTTGGATTCTAAGTTTCCAACATTGTCAGACTAAGGTTCTGGGGAAAAAATGACCTTTACCATGAGGCAACAATCCTTACTTATGAAGATAAAAGGATGGGCCCTTGAGAGTCCAGACTATTGGCAAGAACAGAATCATGATTAGGCAGGGCCATCATTGAGATTATTAAATCGACTTTAATAGGTTCTCAATCTCAATCTAAGGAAACACCCTCTGTAAGGGACAACCTCCCAAAGGCATTACAGAGAGAAAGGCTCCAGAGGACACACTGAATTAGACTGAAGCTACTGAAATGTAATCTGCCCTAACTTCCAGCTGTCCAGCAAAATAAATGACTGTTGAAGCAAATGTGAAACCGGGATCACCCTAGAACACGCTGGATGTGCCACTGCTGTAGCTGGAGGACAAAAGGACATTCCTTTCACTTGTGTATTTGACAGTTTACTGAATTCTTACAACAAGTCAAACACTACCCAGTATGCCGGAGAAACAGTGGTGAGGAGTCTGCCCTCAGCAAGCTTGTGGTCACATAGTGCATGACTGTGCAGACAGAATGGTCATATTTTACATTTTGGAACTAGGAACCAAAAGGTGCTTATATAAATTCTAATCTACCCAACATGTTTATTTATCTTTTTCTTTGCGTGCCAATATATATTAATACATAGAAACCTCACAGAGATAAATTTTACTCTTTGGTATTAAAAACCTATCCCCCCCACAAAAAAAAAAAATGTTCAAAATTTTGTTTTAAATTATTTCTATCACTAACATATGAAGATAAAAATAAATATAGCTATATTACATAAAGTTCTTTTAAAAACAATCTAACTGATATAAATAACATTCTCATTCCTAAAGAAGCAACAGCAGTGTTCTGAACCAATTACTTACTGAAAATAGGAATGAAGCCAACTCTGTTTTTCTGCTGTCTGGATGCTATAGGGAAGAGAGCCCCCAGCTTTTAAAAGAAGAAAAATAAATTAAAATTATGGAATATAATTTGAGCATCTCTCATTAAGAAGAAAATCTTTAGTAAACAGAAGGTGAAAGGAAAAAAACAAAACAACTTCCATTATGGAGTAGTTCCTTGACAGACAACGTCTATACTTGTACTAGGTAGGTTTGCTCCATGGGATTGCCTTCCTTAGGGATGCAGATTAAATAGTAAATGTTTACTATCTGAAAAGGAAAAGGTATTTAATCACTGGTGGGGGGGTGGGGGAGGTAGCAAGTTAACACTAATAACAGCACAGATCTGAAGTGCTAGAAAAACCACAGAAAGCACCTTGGCCCATCCTGCCAACCTCAGGCAGTGAGACACCCCGAGCCTCATTTTGTCAAGGTGCGGTCTGGAGCGCCTCTGTTTTGCCAAGACCGGGACCCCTGGGGTAGACCGGGATGAGCACTACTGGGAGAACCCCATGCTCCTGCCTCCTTCACCTTTTACAGCTGCTCTTCCAAGCAGACTCTGTACGAGAGAACCAGATTCTTACAAACGGGAGAGGATGATTGCCAAAATAAAGTACCTTAAAATGCTCAGTAAAGAGGTGAGTTTTAAAAAAGCAATTCTAAAAACCCCATTTCTGCAAAGAGATAAGTAAGTAAAGACACAGTGAGGGAAAATGCAATTGGAAGGAGGAAGTTCCACTGCAGTCATCAGTCACTTCCCACAGACAGGGGGAACTTGGCTGGAGTAACCTGTATCTGAAGAGGGCTTTAAATTTCTGACTTACCAAAGGCAGCATGTTGAATTTCCTACTGTAAATAACTAAAAACATTCAGGGGTTCAGGCCCAGCTATTAAAAAGCTTTATTGAAAATACCATGTTCTTCTCTGTTAAAAAGTGCACTGTGAATGGATGAAGCCTACGAGAAGTGCTGAAAGGAGAAGACATCAGGACAACTCACCACGTCCCTGACTCTCGCTGAAATGGCTGCAGCCTGGCCATTAAAGAGCAACCAATGGGCTAAACCACTCCAAACCCTACTGGCACTCTTCTGGCAGGGTCACATCTAGTGTGACAAGCAATAATTGGACAAAATTAGTGTAATTCAGAGCATTCTGCTTCCAGCCATAAGCAAATGCCAATCAGACTTCCTTTTCATCCAGGGACACACACTGTTTGGGTTTTTGGTTATTGCCTCCTGAATGCACTGTCTGGGGGGCTGCTGAATTCCAAATGTTTAGTTTCCAGCAGTGGTGTAAGAAAAACAGAGAACAAGGGCTACAAAATAATCCTAGGCATTTACAGATGAAGCTCTTGAGAGATTAGTTGTTATCAACTAGGCTGTAACCAAAGATTGAATCATAAATTCTGACCCTGATATGTATCTGTACCTGGGAGTCAGATTCATAAGGACCACATAGTACCAGACACAGGCAGGGAGAATGGGGACAGAGATCAGAGAAAGGCAGGTGGGAACTGCTCTGGAAGGGCACAGAACAGCAGGGGAAGCTTGTTCTATTTGGCTGTCTTGTCTGGACAGCCAATCTATTGGTGGCAGAGGTGAGAACAGGCTTATTGACAGAAATCAGGAGACTAACAATCACTCAGAGGGTTATTGTGAGGTTAAGTAACAAACCGCCCAACCGTATAGTACCATCTCTGAAAATATCAATGCTCGATATTACCTATTTTCATGATTCTTATCCAGTGAAGGGAAACTCATCTATAAATTTCTAACGGATGCTTTTCTCATCTCAAGGAGAAAAGCATTCTCATTACTTGTTTTAAAAAAGTTTACCAGGGCATTTACAAAATATACACAAAAATACAACTGTGATAGTCATCCTAGCAATTACCTGGATATCCTTCTAAGCTGGTCCGCACATTGTCCACAGATGGATAGATCTAAAAATAAATAAGAAAGGAAAACAACAAAACAAAACTATAAAATGGAACGTATCATGTTGAAGAAACTGTTTGTTAAAAGGAATGCTGATTAGTTTTTAAGAAAATAAAAGTCTCAAAAATTCTTAAGGACTTAGAGGAATGCTTTAAATTAAAAAAATAAAAAATCCCATCTCACTGAAAAAATATTGAATGTCTAGTAATTAAACTACAGGAAGCATATTTGATATTATTTACTATTATTTGATGGGAAAACAACTATACTTCAATTTGAGTATGTTTTTCCCCCCAAACATCAAAGTAACATTGAACTGAATGCAAAACTGATGACTATTTCAGCGATCTAAATAATAATGCTCATAATTCTGCTGGCAACTCTTTATCAGCATTTTTACCTTGGCTTGACAACTTGAGGAAGGGACCGGTGTGCAGCTGAAATAGAGCTCTAGCTGAACCAGCGTGAGATGACATTAGGGCCACCTGACTGCAAATGATGGTGCTGTAACTGCTGTTTCCATCCAAACATCACTGAATAAAACCTCTAAGACAAGAAGGACCAAGTCTCAATTCCTCTCCTGGACTAGAAAATCTAAATCATGGGTGTATAACCTTTGTGCTCCCCTGGGCCACACTGAAATAAGAACTGTCTTGAACCACACATAAAATACACTAACGCAGGCGGATAAGTTCAAAAAAAAAGGTCACACACAAAAAAATCTCATGTTTTAGGAATTTGTGTTGGGCCGCAGGTGGAACATGCCTGACTAAATAATTGACTCAAGCACGTAGAGCACTCACCAAATGAAGAGGAACAGCACTTTTCCCTGGGGTCCTGCCATCCTGCCGCAGGGTCACCAAAGTCTCCTTAAACTCAGAACACAGCCATTTTGATTCGTCAGCCCCCAGGGACCCAATGCTTGAAAACTGACCTACTATGGGCCAGGACTCCGCGTTGGGTATGGGTGAGGCATGTTCTTTCAGAAGCTGTGAAACAACAGCAAATGCTACAGTCACTCACACATGGTAACACATATGAACACAAATGCTGTAATAACTCAGAACATGGTTTTCTGCCCTTGAATTCTCTAACAAAAAATGCTGAAAATATTACTGATCAGTTTCATACCCACATACACATTTTTTTCTTGAGAAATATTTTTAAAATTCTAAAAATATTTTATTTTAATGGAGTAAGTGTGAAGGAGAATCCTCTTCTCCCAAAATTCTTTGATTCGTATTAAAAGCAAAAACAGATACAAAAAAACTTAAAAACATCCATTTTAGTAGAAATGTCAGATAAACCACCAACCTGCCTTATGTGGTCAGATTTTTTTGCTTTGAACTCCTAATGGTTTAATAATAACACATCAAAGTTCAAACTATTGTATATTTTGGCCCCTATCATTTGAAAGAGGTTTAACAATTGGGCTCCGGGTCGCTCTAATGCTCTTAAATAAAAGAGAATATATTTACATATAGACAGACACTACCTAAAGCACTGCAGGAGGCTGAACTGCATTTCCTGTTTTGATATGTATGCTGCAGAAACAATTCAGAAAACATGTGGAAATCTTATCCACTTGAACATGAAATGAGTGTCTGCCTAGAAGCTTGAAAACACCAAGAAAAATAAGCTGCAATTCCTGCCCCGGGGAGCTCACATCCTAACTGAAGCAGTGTTTAGTTTAATATGTGTTATTTTTCTTTAACACGGCTTAGGCATTAATATTTATAAACACTCTCACCAAAAAGCCCAAATAATGCTCAACTTCCAGCCTGGGTGCAGCGTGGTGTGCAGCAGGGCTGAGCTGACAAGGATGAGACCCAGGGTCTATGCTGCAGCCTAGCTTGGATTGGCTGCACGACCCTGGACAAGTCTGTGTGCTTCCAGTGACCTATCAACGGGAAAGAAGTCCCATCTTCCCGTCTTCCCTGGAAGGTAGTTGTGATGCAACATGAGCTACTGTGTGAAAAGTGGTTTTAAAACTTTAGGATGCCATTCAGTTTTCAGTAAGATTGTGATTCCCCACAGCATGTGCTATTATTTAGCCCAAGGCTGGGCAAGATGTTGATTGTGGTCAATCTGTGGAGCATGAAACAATTTGGAGGTGATCGCCTGAATAATAAAATAAATGGCTAGGGGACAGCGTGACACTTGGAGAAGTAGCCCGCACCCTGAAAAAGTATGTCCAGGCCTGATCTAGCCTGTCTAAAACAAGTCCAGAAACAAGTAACCACTAACGCTTACTGAACACTCAGTATGTGCCCTGCATTGTTTCATTTAATCCTTACACAATTCTGTGAGTGAAATACTATTATTATGCCTACTTTATAGATGACAAGAGAGACAGGTTAGGGAGCAAACCAAGGTCACAGACTTGTAAATAACAGGTGAGGATATGAACCCAGGTATGGGCCACTACCTGTAAAGCTGTGCATTTAGCCAGCTATATTCTCTCTTGAGATCAACACCTAAAGATGCTGGCTTTCAGCTGTGATCTCATTTTTAAAAAGATGCCTAAATTTTCACTAGCTGTGAGGAATTCTTACATAACAAGTAATTCACAGAAAAAGAGGTAGGCTTTTAAGAAAGGCACTTTAGGAAATTGATTAAGGTTGGTAAACTGTCTCCTAAAAGGAGATGAAGAAAACTTTAACCTTTAACTTGCTTTTATTTTGTTAAAGACCTTTCTTTGTTATTTTCATACTAGCAGCAGCAAATGGCATTTTTATAGTAACAGTTCTCTAAGTGCACTCAAAATACATTATAGCTCAGTTGTAGCCTTTATTTAATGCTATTTTGTGTTCTTTGTTGAATTTGTATGTTAAAAGTCCTTGATATGCTGATGAAAAGGTACAAAATATCAGTATAAATGAGAAGTCTCTAATTATCTTTATTACAAGAAATATAAAAACTACAAGTCCATATACATTTAGAACAGACTATATCTACAGGAGCAAAATTATTAAAAACTATAATTAGACAATTCATCATACGCCTACTATTTGCCCAGAATTGTGCAACACATATTGTGATATTACCATCAAAATACACAATTATAAATGGAAAGAAAAAGAGTATACATTAAATTTTTGAAAATGTTAAAATAGTAAAAATTCTCTTACCTTCCGAAGCCTAAAATGTCCCCAGTTATCTTTCTGACTTCCTTGAAAGCGTCCTGGGGTTGAGCCAATGAGGTAAACGCTAAAAAGATACAAGTTACAGAACATACTGATGTGATTTGTGAACCCCCAAAACTAGCACAATCATGACATAATCTAAGAGCCAACCCATTTTCTTAGGCTGCTTCCTCAGAGAAGTAATTCATTTTCAAGCGCATTAACTAATGGCGGCTACCTACCTACTAGGTGTAAGGTACCAGGCAGAGAACTCATTCATTTTACCAGCACTCTAGTAGGAGACTTAGGGCAAATGAGAGGATTTACTGGCCTCCACTTCAGTGGCTGAGAACCAGGAGAAGTAGACAGTGACAGGACCTTCTCTTTCATCATGTCACGAAGGACAGCCAAATATCACCCTACCTCTTTCTAAGACCCCTGCACGTGAGACCTTGTGTGGCTCTCAGAGTATTAACCACTGTAAACACTAGCTAAGACGGCACGTACTTTGTTTCAGAGAGATCGTGCTGGTGGATCGTGTCTATCCACTCCTGGAGAGGAGGAGCATTGTAAGCCATCAAGTAGCTGATGAGATCAGCTTTAAAATGAGTTGCTGATTCTCCAGATCTGTGGGTTCCATGGGCAATTCGTGGGTACAAGGGGCTCAGCCATATTCTGGAATGGGGAAAAAATAACTATTAACAGTTAGGAATGCAACAATGATCTCTCCCTCTGTATTGATCATGCACTCACTCTAATGAATTCTCACTACCCATCTACATGGGCCCTCATGAAGCATAAATCGGATCACACCACTTGAATAGCTTCCATCATATTCAAAATTATTTTTGAACACCTCGCCGTGAATTTAAGACCCAGTATGATTCTAGCCTCTGCCCATCTCTCTCAATCTAATCCCTCCAGGTTCCTTCATTGATTGTCCACACCTTCCCCTCCTCCTTTCCCTACGCTCTGTACTGCTTTCTGAGACATGACGACAATGGTTAATAGTTCTACTCCCAATTGTTACAGCGAATCCATGCGACCTGTAGCAACTCCAGCAAGACTTGAACCACAGTTGTGTCAATGTAGCTCTTTAGCCAAGTGGAGAAGAACAAAAATTATCTATACTAAGAAAAAGGTATGAGTAAATCCATTTTTAATTTTAAAAAACTCATTTTCATGATGTACATGCTGTAGCAGTTTGAGACATTTTTATTTTTATTTTATGTGGGTAGTTCCCTGGCTGGGAAACGAACCCAGACCGCAGCGTTGAGAGCACCGAAGCCTAGCCACTACACCACCAGGGAACTCTCGAGACATTTTTATATCCTATATTTTCCTGGTGTTTGGAATGAATATAAACCACATTTCATGATATTAGATTAACACTAACCTCAGACTTTCAAATATAAACAAAATATTAAAGACGTCTTTCATTTCATCAATTCTTTCTCCTCAAAGGAAAACAATGCACTTTGCCAAAAGTTCTATATTATACCCATGAATGGAAAACAATTGTATCTAAACCCAGTCCTTGAATGAACCGCTCCATGGTAGATTGCAAAAAATCTTTTCAATCTTCTTGTGCTCAGTTTCTCCAAGTGCAAAATGGCTTAACAGTTCTGCCTCAGAGGGCAGTTACAAAGTCACATGTGAGGTCCCGAGTGTCCAGCTTAAGGAAGCATGTGAGGAGCTGTTAACTGCTTGTCTGCAGCTACTTCCTTCACAGTCCTACCCATTAGGCCAAAGATAAGCTGCTGAATCCTGCTTTTCACCTGGTGGCCCTCAAAGGAGACTGGCAAGACGCAGGCCAGCAGGGCAGGGAGCTTCCAGAACCACAAGCATCCTGGCTAAGTGTCTTCTGATCTTCGTGCATGTTTCTACAGCAGGGTGGAACATCTTACTTCCCTTCACACCTTGAGGCGACTCCTTGCACGAGGAGTAATGACACAGCATGACACACTGAAGCCCAGGCTTTGAACCCAGATCTAAGTGGCTGTGTCACTTGGGGCACGCCCGATAACCTCTCTGAGCCTCTGCCTCGCTGTGCGGATGTGAGAGGTCTCACCTCCCAACAGCAACTCAGAGCCACTGGCTGAATGCAGCTCCTCCTGGTTGAGATGGTCCTCAGAGGAATGTGAAGCTGACTTTCTAAGACATTGTTAACACTTCACAAAATAGGACGAGACAATGATCACTGAGGGCCAAATAATTTTAAAAGTGAGGAATTAGGAGGTGGCCCAGGAAGCTGCTGAGGGGACGGCTGGGACAGCGGTGTGGCACAATGGGTCAGCAGCGGCACGCTGGACCGATCACGAAGAGTGCACAAGAGAACAGCTTTTAAATGGTTTTTAAAGTTACAACACGAAAGTGGAATGTCAGAGACCAACCGGGAGGTAACAGCGCCCCACCCTGGATGGCTGCAAAAGGGCGCTGGAGGGAGGTTTAAACCCTGGGTACTGTTTGAGTTTTAAACCAGGTGAAGCTACCGCTGAGTCAGTCATTTTTTTAACAAATTCAAATTAAAAATTTTTTTCTTTTTCAGAATTGTGTTTTTTTTTTAATTGAGTTTATTGGGGTGACAATAGTTAGTAAAATTATATGGGTTTCCAGCATACTATTCTATAATACATCCTCTATCGTTGGCACCATGTGCTCACCACCGAGTCAGCTCTCCTTCCATCACCATACACTCTAAATAAAGGAAAATAAATTCACATCCGAGCCCTTCCCCTTGAGCCCTTCCCCCAGAGAAGCCCTGGGAAACATGGCTGACTGAACTCAAGCCTCAGGCTCCAGAAGGAGCAGGACGCCAGCGGCAGGATTCCCTGAGCCACATAAGACTGAGGGCAACTTGATAAATCCAGATAGTTACATTAATTACTGTGTCCCTAAGAAAAGCTACAGCAATCTCACTCCTTTTCAACTGGGGCTACACATTAAAGACTTTACGAAGATACCAGTGTAGGTTTGGTTTATGGGAACCTAAACTGATTAGGGGTGAGGGGAAATTTTTAGCAGATGATTAACCCCCAAGTTGTCCTGATACCTGCTGGGAGGTGACAAGCATGAATACAAGCACGCACAGAGGTAAGTGGAGACCAAGGAGGTTATCTGGTGGGTCTCAGCGGAAAAATGCGTTCACACCTTTTATTGTGCATCCTCTTTCCTGCCTCAAATGCTTGGACATTCTTGGCTTCAGGGTATGTGTGTATGAGCCCATTCTGTAAAAACTAGGAAAAAACCCACGGGGTGTAAATATTTATGTGCGTAACAGAGAAAGCGGTAGGTGATTATGTACTGAACTGTCACTGGTTACCCCCAGAGAAAGAACTGTGGGTGGTCCTAAAAGAATACTATCACGTTTCCTATATGCCTCTTTTCTATGCCACGTGTGTGAATTTTTTATAATTAAAAAAAAAAAAAGAGAGAAAGAATAAAGCGAATGTTCTGCTTCTGAACTGTCTCAGCACATACAGCCCTGCCACAAAGTGACCGGAACCCTACGCACCCCTGTGTCTTCTGGTGCCAGTCCTCATGGATGAGGTTGGAGGTGTGTATGACAACCCGGAGGCCTTCTTCATACAGCAGCAGCATCATTTTTCTTTAAAAAGAGAAAAAGCATTGAAAAGCATTAATAGTATTACACTTTCAAAATATGTAGTACCTTTCTCTAGCACAGGAATTCTTCTCTCTCGTATCACTCAAATTTTTGACAGTCACAATCTTCCTTCCTTCCACACTTCATCACGATCAAAGTCTGCATAAGTGATAGGGAGAAAACCACCTTCCAAAATCCTCCAAGTACTTGGTGGTCATTGACTTTTGAACTGTCCTGTCCACAAGGTCAGTCCTGGCACTTTAGACCCCTCCCCTCCTTCATTATCTATTCAGCACCACTTGTTGCTATCAGGGACAATAGCAACCTTCTTGTCCAGTGTTTTTTCAAAGTATGGCCACAGCCTCTGGCTGCATTATTACTAGCATTTTTTAAAAATTGCAAAAAATAAATTAGAAATTCAAGACAATGTTGCATATACAAGGGCTGTCTGGAAAGAAGCCAGCCATGTAATATGAAAACCAGAAGCATTTATGGCTGGATTTTTTCTGCACAGGCCTCGTACTTAAATTCAGTACTAGTTCATGAAACCTGTTTTGGCATATACGCATGGACGTGGCAGAACGAAACGTGAAATATATTTCTTCTTGTGAGTTGCAGTTTAAAAAAACCATTTGAAAGAGGCTTCATTTTCATACTCCACAGATGCCATGCTTGTCACCAGTGTACTTGGCCTTGAGGTCAGCCTTTCCTTTTCTTCTCTATTAACACAAGTCAGACCTCACTGAGCCCTCTGTTCCCCGGGCTTCCAGTCCTCAGACATACTTCTCTGGTTTTACTTCCAGTGAGAAAGGGAATAGGATACAAGTAAGAGCTCTCTATTTCAAGCTGGAAGACCTAAGCTTCAGTCTTCATCAGTTAAGAGGCCATGTAACCCTCGGCAAGTCATTTAACATCCCTAAGTCATTCTGTGTTCCTGAGCCTTGGTTTTTCACTTGTAAGCTGAAGGACCAGCCCCTTGTTTACTGAACAGGGGTGCTGTGAGAATGAAATACCATATACAGTTTGTTAGATGTAGAACTCTCTCACATGTACATTCTTATTACTTGCTTTATTTTGTATCAATTATTGGGTGATTTTTGGCCTTCCAACGGTTTTTCTAATTATTTCAGGGATCTAAGTTCTCTCTCCCCAGCCAGAGAGCCAATCCTCCAGGCAGTGACTTTGTCTAGACTTTTCATTTCCACTGAGGCCAAAATGCTACTTACTACTTACTGACTTAAGTCAGCTTACACATGGGGGGAAAAGTGAACCACAGGTTCTCTCAAATAAACAGCAGCATGCATGTTACTTGGATAGGACAGAGTCAGCATAAAAAGACTGGGAAAAGAATATAAGAACAGAGAATGAGATTTAGCTCTTGCCAAAATGAGAATTCAAGCCAAGCTGGCAAACAGTAAATTAATGCAAAGCCGGAGAAATGACAGCTGTTGAGCCAATCTTGTTTCCATTTGTGACATGTGCACTCTGAAATCTGAGCAAATTTATATACACAGTTACCAAATTAGCAGCTGATTGTAATTAAGAACAAGCCAGTCATGAATTCATCATCAGAGTTTTACAAATATTTCCATTAACCAAGGCATTAATTATCAGGAAAACCCCACAGTAATGTCAGTGAATCCTATTAATCAGAACTGCGAATTTCTCTATGGAGAGTCATATTAATCCTTTATAGACAAAATGACATGTGCCAATAAGGTCACAATTAAAAAGGATAAAAAGAGTAAGAAGTGGGGTCTTCTCTTAAATGCTGACCTGCATATTACCTATTGAGGTGTGGGGCAGCTAAAGGGACACTTCCCAAATGTGAAGCTATTTCTGTGTGGGGGGAAAGAAAAGCAACGTCTGCAGAGCACCTATGTGCCAGGCACCCTTCTAGAAGCTCCACAGAATGCCAGCAGGTTAAATCCGCATGGTAATCCAGAGGAGGCATCATCGCTCCCACTGATAGCTGCAGAATCTGTGGCTGGGAGAGGTTATTATAGGAATTATCCAGGTCACAGAATGAGCCAGAGGAAGAGCTTGTTTGGATCAGATGTACTGAGATCCTCATCTCACTGTGCATGGTTCCCACAGGGCTGGACACGGCTGTGCACATTTCACGCTACTAGGGGTGGGAGTGAGCGAGGTGGGGATGGCAGGGATGGTGGCATCCAGGTGCGATAGAAAGAGGCCTACAGAAGGAAGAGGAAGAGGCACGCCTCTTGTGGTCAGTCCCGTTGGTTCATCTGGCTCCCATTAAGTAGGGACATTGGACACTGGGCTGCTCTGGCTCCCTCTATGGATTCTCAGGGCCATTAGAGGCAACGGTGCTCCCAGCTCTGGGCAAAGGAAAAGCTTTAGAATTCTAAAGCACTGCAAGATAAACCTGGAGATTCCACAGCATCCCACAGAAACACGAAGAGGGCACGGTAATGTACCTAACAGGACCACGGGCTCCTGGAGGCCTGGGCTGCGTCTGGCCATTTCCAAGTGCTCTGCCCAGAGCATACTGTCAGCATGGATTTGCTAAAGTGCACCACCTCCTATTGACTGTGGTGGCTCCACTCTGTCATATGGGGAGGTGGTTTACAGCCTATCACCATGAGCTGGAAGGTTTTCCCCCTTTTCTAATTCACATTTGTCTTGGGTCCATTACCCAAAGACTAAAAACTGCAAGAACAAAAATTAGCATGTCTCAAAACACTTTATATCCCCTAGAGCTGTGTCTCAAGAATATAATAGATATTTAATGAATAATTCTAAAAACATTTTAAAATGAGCAACTGGAAGTAATTTCAAGATGAGTTCAATCTCTTACAAGATATGGGGATTTTAACAAAATGTAAACTACATGTATATGTGGTTGGGAAAGGTTCTATTACAATCACTTCCCTAAGGCATTTATAGCTCCGAAGCCAGAATCGTTGGGTTTAAACTGCAAAATGTGTATGATGGGGGGAAAGGGAAGGATGTTGTTGCAAAGTATGTGTTTGTGTGCATGTGTGTATGTGTGTGTGAGTGTGTATGTGTATATGAGCGTGTGTGTGTATGAATGTGTGTACGTGTATGAGTCTGTGTAGGTATGTATATGAGTGTGTGTATGTGTATATGTGCATGCGCATGCATGCACGTGGGTGTGCACACGTATGTGTACATGAGTGTGTGTGTACTGTGTATATGAGTGTGGGTATGTGTGTATGTGTATACGAGTGTGTGTATGCGTATATGAGTGTGTAGGCGTGTATGTGTATGTGAGTGTGTATGTGTATACAAATGTGTGTATATGAGTGTGGGTATGTGTATATGAGTGTGTGTGAGTGTATGTGTATGAGTGTATGTGTATATGAGTGTGTGTATGTGTATACGAGTGTGTATGTGTATATGAGTGTGTGTATGTATG
>PVJL010015519.1:0-23993 GCA_004026885.1 Lyroderma lyra | reverse complement strand
AAAATAAAATAAACATGAAAAAAAAAAAAAAGAAAGAAAAAGTGAGGCAAGTGAGATGAAAAGGGGAAGGAGCAGTGTGGAGATTAGACTGTGAAAGCCCAAGGCTGGGAGAAGAAAAACTGAGAAAGGGGCCAAAAGAAATGGGCTGAAGTGCAGCACAATTTCAGGCAGGTAATGGAGCAGACAGTGGAAGCACTATGGGGAAATGAGATAAAGTGGTGCCTATCCTCAGAGCCAATGCACTCCTCACAGAGAGCTGAGCTTGCTCTCTGGAGCTCTTTCTCTCTGGCTCCGCTGCACTTCCCTGATATGCTACAGAGTGCACCTGCCCCAGCCCTGAGTATTCCTGATGGAGAGATATGCCAGTTTCACAGCTGAGCCAATACCCAGGGAAACGAATAACCTTGGGACAAACAGCAGTGCAGAACTACACTACCCTCACCACTGGGCAGAAACTGTAAACACAGTGGCTGCTTCCCCTTGTTCTCCTCCAAACTTCCATTACCCTGTGCCACAAGTGAGTCACGAGCCCTCCCCGAAAACTCAGCCCCTATGGGAACTAGCAGAAGGATCACAAGAAACTGTAAGACAAAGGAACAGTAGCCTCTGTCTACACAGATATGAAAGTCAGAGAATATCATCACCCACCACATTTCTCCTAAGTAGAAGTGCATCAAAACCAAGACAATAGAGTCAATAAGGAGAGCTCCAAGAGTGAGAAAATCTAAGAACCAAGAGAAAATAATGTAAGACTCTGCAGTGACACCAACTGGGAAGTGAAAGACATCTCAACATCTGCCAGCAGAAAAAAGCCATCATGCCCAGGAAGAGAAACACACCAACAACAATGAATTCCCAAGAGACCAAAACATCTCAGAGAGAAGATGGAAAAGTTCCAGAAAAAAGACCTTATAGAGTGGGAAATATATTATGTAAGTGACACAAAATGTAAGATTGCATTCCTAAACATACTCAAAGAGCTCAGGGAATGTTGGCTGAAGAACTCAGACTCAGATAAATGATCTCAGAAAGAAAATCTCTGAACGAAAGGAACACTTAAATATAGAAATTGAAACTATAAAAAATAATCAAATAGAAATTTGGGAGATAATGCAATAAAAGAAATAAAGCATGAACTAAATAGCATAGGAAGCAGGGTTGACCAGAAGGAGGCAAGAATTAGTGAGATGAAAGATAAAAACATAGAAATTGAAGAAAAGGAAAGAGATAGGGATTTGGAAACCAAAATACATGACAGATCAGTATAAGAACTATCTGATTGTATTATAAAGAAAAACATTAGGATAATAAGAATACCAGAAGAAACAGACCAAAATTCTAATGAAAGCTGGATCAAACAAATAGTAGATGAGAACTTTCCAACTTTATGGGAAGAACTGAAACACAAAATTCAAGAAGAAAATAGGACCCTTAGCTACCTGAATTCCACCAGACCTTCTCCAAGACACATTATAATGGACATGTCAAAGATCAAAGACAAAGAGAGAGTTCTCAAAGCAATAAGGAAAAAGAAATTGTAATCTTCAAAGGAAAACCTGTCAGACTGTCATCAGACTACTCAGCAGAAATTCAAGCCGGGAGAGAGTGGAATCATATATTCAAAATATTAAAAGAGAATAACTACCAGCCCAGAATAATCTATCCAATAAAGTTATCCTGTAGATATAAAAAAGAATAAAGGCCTTTTCAGACATACAGACAGAGAGGGAATTTGCCAACACAAGGACAGCACTCCAAGAAATACTAAAGAAGGTTAGTCAACCTGAAACAAAAATCCTAAATAAATGACAAAAATTTGGGACAACAAACACACAGAAAAGGAATAACTAAAGGTCTAAATTCCCAAAGAAAGAATGAAAATTAAAAGTATGCTTAAGAAAATGAGCCACTACATACATGAAACTTTCCTTTTCATAAACCTCAAGGTAACTACTCAAAACAAAAAAGAAAAGAAAATAAAGGAAAAGTAAAGTAAAGAAAACGAAAATACATAACAAAAAGAAAGAAAGAAAGAAAGGAAACAGAAGAAAAAATCATACAACACCAACAAACTAAAAAACCAAGAGTGAGAAAAAAGTAAAGAAGAAACCAATAGTCTGAACAACCAAAAACCAGAAGACAAAATAGCCATAGGAAATTTTCACATATCAATCGTAACCTAAAATGTAAATGGACTGAACTAACCAATAAAACGGTATGGAATAGCTGAGTGGATTAAAAAACAAAACCTATCTATATGTTATCTTCAAGAGACACACCTCAGCCACAAGGACAAACAGAGACTCAGAGTGAAAAGATAGAAAACAATACTCCAAGCAAATGGCATCCTGAAAAAGGCAGGGGTAGTCATACTCATATCTGATGAAACAGACTTCAGGATAAAAAAGTTAATAAGAGACAAAAGTGAATGTTTCATAATGATAAAAGGAACAGTACAACAATAAGACATGACACCCATCAATATATATGCCCCCAAGCAGGAAGCACTAACTTTTATAAAGCAACTACTTTAAGTACTAAATGGTGAAACTGACAAAAACACAACTATAGTAGGGGACCTTCACACTCCCTTGACAATTATGGACAGATCATCAAAACAGAAAATGAATAAGAAAATAACAGCTCTAAATGATACATTACAACAATTGGATGCAATTGACATTTCACAGGACACTCCATCCTAATGCACAAGACTACATATTGTATTCTAGTGCACATGTAACATTCTCAAAGATAGACCATGTGCTAGGACACAAACCTAGCCTCAGCAAATTCAGGAAAATTGAAATCATACAAAGCCTATTCTCAGACGACAAAGCCTTGAAATTGGAATTCAACTGCACAAAAAAAGCAGAGAAGACCACATATACATGGAGATTAAATAACATGTTATTCAAAACTGATTGGATCACAGAAGAAATAAAAGAAGATATTAAAAATATATAGAAACAAATGACAATAAAAATACAATGAATCAAAATTATTGGGATGCAGCAAAAGCAATAATAAGAGGAAATTTTATATAATTATAAGCCTATGTCAAGAACCAAAAAAAGCATAAGAAAACAACTTTACTTACTAGCTTAAAGAACTAGGGAATAAAAAGAACAGAAAAAGCTCAAAGTTACAAGAAGGAAAGAAATGATACATATTAGAGCAGAAGTAAATGAAATAGAGAATAGAAAAATGATAAACAAAATTAGTGCAATGAAGAGCTGGTTCTTCGCAAAAATCAATAAGATTGACAAAACCCTGGCTAAATTCACCATGGGGCAAAGAGAAAAAACACAACCAAAATTAGAAATAAATAAGTAGAAGTTACCACTGAAATCTCAAAAATACAAAGGAGCATAAGAAAATATGAAGAACTATATGCCAACAAATTTAACAACCTTGAAGAAATGTACAAGTTTCTAGAAACATATATTCTACCTAGACTTGAACCAAGATGAACTGGACAATCTACATAGAACAGTAAGCAGTAAAGAAATTGAAACAATCATCTGAAACCTTTCCAAATGCAAAAAACCAGGACCAGACATTCTCACCAATGAGTAATATCAAGCATTCAAAGAGAAAATAATTTTTATTCTTCTCAAATTCTTTCAAAAAATTGAAGAAGAGGTAATACTTCCCAACACTTTCCACAAGAACAACATAACCCTAATACCAAACCTAGTAAGGACAACACAAAAAAACAAAGCTATAGACCAATATCTCCAATGAACACAGATGCTAAAAATCCTAAATAAAAAACAAGTAAAGAGAATACAACAATGCCATAAAAGATTATACAAAATGATCAAGTGAGATTCATTTCACGAATACAAGGATGGTTTAACATACACAATTAATCGATGTGGTACACCACATAAACAAACTAAAAGATAAAAAGCACATGATTATATGAATTGATGCAAAAATTCATTTGAAGACATACAATATCAATTTAAGATAAAAAAAAAAACACTTAATAAAATGTGTATAAAAGGAAAGTACCTCAACATAATAAAGGCCAGGTATGACAAATCCTTGGCTAACATCATACTGAATGGGAAAAAACTGAAGCTTATTTTCCTAAAATCAGGAACAAAACGGGCATGTGCTCTGTCCCCACTGCTATACAATATAGTACTAGAAGTTCTAGGCATAGCAATCAGGCAAGAGAAAAGAATAGAAAGCATTCCAAATTGAGAAAGAAGAAGTTAAAATGTCAATTTTTTTGTAGATGACATGATCCTTTCTATGAAAATTTCTAGAGATGTCACCAGAAAACTATTAGAAATAATAAACAAATACAGTAAAGTTGCAGGATGCAAAATCAATGTACAAAAGTCAATTGCATTTCTATATACCAACAACGAAACTTCAGAAAAAGAAATGAGACAATACCTTACGCAATCAGAACGAAAGGAATAAAATACTTAGGAATAAACTTAACAAAGAACATGAAGTACTTATTATCTTGAAAACTATAAGACATTATTAAAAGAAACTGAAGAGGACACAAAGAAATTGCAAGATATTCCGTGTTCATAGATTGGAAGAATCAACATTTTTAAAATGGCAATATTATACAAAGCAATATACAGATTAAATGCAATTCCCATAAAAATTCCACAGAAATAGATAAAATTCAAAAATTCAAGAAATAGATAAATAATTATCAGATTGGTATGAAAGCACCAAAGACCCAGAATGACCAAAGCAATCTTACGTGAAAATAATAAGGATGGAGGCATCACACTCCTTATTTCAATCTATACTAGAAAGCATCAATAATCAATACAGCTAAGTATTGGCAGAAAAGCAGACCCGCAAACAAATGAAACATAATAATAAACCCAGAAATAAACCCTCAAATATATGGACAGATAATTTTTTTACCAAGGAGCAAAAATATTCAATAGGAAAAAAAAGCCTCTTTAGTAAATTGTGCTGGGAAAACTGGAAAACCACACGCAAAATAGTGAATCTGACATATGAATTGTCACCATATACCAAAATTAACTCAAAGTGGACTAAAGACTTCCATATAATACCTGAAACAATAAACTGCATAGGAGAAAACATTGGTACTAAACTTATAGAACATGGGTTTAAGGACTTCATGAACCTGAACTCAAAGGCAAGAGAAGTGAAAGCAAAAATAAATGAATGAGAATATATCAAACTAAAAAGTGTCTGCCCAGCAGAAGAAACCATCAACAAAGCAGAGAGACAGCCAACAAAATAGGAGAAAATATTTGCAAATAATGCCTCTGTTAAGGGTCTACTATCTAAAATATGTGAATAACTTTTACAACTCAACAATAAAGAAACAAACAATTTAATTAACAAATGGGCAGAGGACTTGAACTGACACTTCTCCCAGGAAGACATACAAATGACCAACATATATATGAAACAATGCTCAACTTCACTAGTTATTAGGAAAATGCAAATCAAAACCACAGTGAGATATCGCCTCACACATGTTAGAATGGCTATAATTATGAAGACAAGGAATAACAAGTGTTGCAGAGAGGGTGTAGAGAAAACAATACTCTCATACATTGCTAGTGGGAATGGAAACTGGTACAAATGCTATGAGGGACAGCATAAAGTTTCCTCAAAAAACTAAGAATAGAGTTACCATATTGCCAGGCAATCCAAATTCTGGACCTTTACTTGCAAGAATTGGAAAACCTTAGTCCAAAAATATATATACACCCCAATGTTCATCACAGCACTACTCATAGTGGCCAAATCATGGAAACAGCCAAAGTGTTCTTTGATAAACAACTGGCTAAAGAAGCGGTGGTACATATACACAAGGAAATATTACGCAGTCATATGAAAAAAATGAAACAGGGACATTTATGACAATGTGAATAGATCTTGAGACCATCCATGCAAAGGAAAGTAAGCCAGACACAAAAAAAACAAGAACCATGTGATTTAATCACTTGTGGCACACGAAGCTGAAAACAACAAGGAAACAAAAACTTATGGGAACAATCAGTAGTTTAGTGGTTAGTGGTTATCTGAAGATATCGGGGGCTGGAGGGTGGGAGAGAAGGGATAGGGTTTCAAATATATGGTGATGGAAAGATAACTGACTCTTGGTGATGAACATATAACACAACACATAGATGATATATTGTAGAATTGTACACTTAGAACCTATGTAATATTTACTAACCTAATTCACCCCAATAAATTTATTAATAAAAAGAAAAAAGTAAAAGTAAAAATAAAGTAGCCCTATAAAATCATATGTTTTCTTGCAATCTACAGAGAATAAACATTTTCAAATATCCCTTAAGTCATCTTCTCATAATTATTATTGGTTGGTGTTAATTTTATTTTAACCTTATAATATCTCATAGAACATTACAAGTGCAAACAGAAATAAAATGAAGTAAATGTATGTGCATTATTAAAGCACTATGGCAGATAAAGTAATTTATGTGGTCAGTTTTTCTCTGGTCAAAAGCTATGATTTTTAGCTTCAGAGAAAATTTAATCTCATCTATTTAACAGAGAAGAGAGATCACACACACAGAGACACACACAGAAAAACAATTATAAATTATTTAATCAAACATAAAACATACAGTGTATAAATCCAAACTGCAGACTGAAGAAAAAGTGAGTTATATCCTCCAATTTAGTAAGTAAACCATATTTTTCTTTCAAAAGTGAGGAATATAAGAAAAAGACGTACTGTGAATATTTGTTTTCAAATAATCTGTTTTTCTTTTCACATTATCTTAGCTTAAAGCAGCTTTATAAAGCATTCAATTTTCCCCATGAAAAGAATGTGGTTATATGTAAATTAATTTTTACAAGTGTTTTAACTGGTCATGTAACTCACTAATATGAGGAAATGAAACATTCACTTTGCTTTTCTTATAAATGCAAAAAACATGTGAAATGTAAATCACTGCCAAGTTGTCATTTTTTCTAGAGAAACCACAGAGCGTATCTTTCACTTTCAGTCCTCCTCACAACAAATCAAGAAAAAAGTGGCTTTCTCTTTCAGTTGAGACTTGCTTCTACATGTCTAAATATGAAACTGCTCAGCAGCAAGATAAACACCATAAAATATAGTAGAAGGTTTTAGACACATGTAAGACCTTTGCTTGTATGGTTATAAGAATCAGCTTATAATTTCAAAATTTTGTCACTGTGTATCTTTCATAAAAGTTTAGGAGAGGTTTCTGTATTTCATAAGAAATTTTTAATTTATTTTAAGTCTTTAAATTATATTTTCAATGAAACCTATGGTCAATTTATTCTGTGATGGAAAACTGTGTTGGGAGGCATACTCTGAACACAGAGTATGACTTGTATTTAACAAAATGTAAGTTAGGAGTCCAATGCACCTATCAGAATTAGTGGGGGACATTCATCAATGTGAAAAGTTTTATCTTCTAATTTTTCAAATAGTTTTATATCATAAATTTTAATTTTTATTTTATATAAAACATATTCATTGCAAACATTTTTAAAATAGTAAAGTTTTAAAGAAAGTATTTCATAAAATATTTTTACCAAAGACCACAAAATTAAAAAAAAATTCACTTCCTCATTATATTTCTGTATACTCACATATATAAAATATCTCTTAAAAAATTACAACAAATGAAAAAGAAAACTAAAGTAAAAACAATAAGCTAGCAGAAAGTCTCATGATTTTAACCATAATGAAAATGCTGTGATGTGTATCAATACTTGTGATAGGCAGCTTCTGACATGGTACCCAATGATCCTGGTCTCATAGAATTCTCATCTTGTGTGATCCCATGTTCTCCATTGTGAGCTAGACCTAATGACTTGCTTCTAAATAAAAGAATATACCAAAAGTGATGAGATCTCACTTATGTAACTAGTTTGCAATACACTGTGACTTCTACCTTTTTAGCAACCTCTGTCTTGTTCTCATTCCGAGTGTTTTCTCTCATGAAGCAAGCTGGAGAGGTACGTATGGCAAAATCAGCCTCCAGCCAACCACCAGGAAAAACCTGAGGCCCTCACTCCAATAACCTTTGAATAACTTAATCCTCCTGTGTTAGTTTTCTATTGCTACTATAACAAATTATCACAAACTTAGAAGTTTAAAACAATAAAAATGTATGATCTTACAGTTCTGGAAATTGGTAGTTTAAAATGAATCTTACTAGCATAAAAATCAAGGAATCAGCAATGCTGCATTTCTTGGAGGTTCTAAAAAAGTATCCATTTTCTTGCTTTTGCCACCTTCTAGAGGCTACCCACACTCCTTGGCTCATACTCCACACTTTCCATTTTCAAAACCAGCAATGGCCAGCTGAGTCTTTCTCACATCACATCATTCTCACACTGATAATTTCTCTTCTGCCTCCCACTTCCACATTTAATGCCCCTTGTGATTACTTTGGGCTCACTCAGATAATCCAGAATGATCTCCCTATTTTAAGGTCAACTGACAAGCAACCTCAATTTTATCTGCAACTTTAATTCCCCTTTGCTATGTAACATGTCATATGTTCCAGAGATTAGGACATAGACTTCTTTTGAGAGCCATTTTTCTGCCTATCACATCTTCCAAAAACCAAACAAATGAGGTTGGAAGTGGGTCCTTGCACAGTGGAGGTTTCATATCAGCCTGTAGCCGTGGTTGACACCTTGATTGGAGTCTTGTAGGAGACCCTGAAGCAGAGGACCCAGCTAAAGAATATCCAAATTCCTGACCCACAGAAACTGTGAGATAAGAATTGTGTGTTGTTCTGAACTGCTACATTGTGGGTAACTTGTGAAACAAGAATAAGCAACTAATATAGTACTTAAGACTAAATTATTGTTTTCTTTTTTATCTACATATTTTCTCTATATTTTATTTTGGCACCCATTTAATTAAAAATAAATGTACTTCATTGACTTAAAGTTGTGGAAATTACAGGTTACATGTACGTTACTCTGACCAATAGCTAAAATGATCAATTATGATAGTATTTATATTTAAAAAGCTCCAATTTGCTGCACTCACAGTAATTTTATTACATCAACACTACAAATAACTTTTTAGCTACAGACTGAGCCTCAAAATGTGATCACAGTATAGAAAAATATTCAGTCAGAAGAAAAAGCACTGTTGACCAGATACACTACAATGCTTATAATTACGAAGAAATTGTGCTGTATTCAACTAAAATTTTAGCTGCTGAAATAAAATCAATGTGTCACTTATAATATTTTTTCTTCTTCAGAAACTAGGTGTGAAATGAATAAAAAAAGAAACTAGGTGTGATTTCACTTCTGTGCAAAACAAGGAGCACCAAGAGATGAAATTACTATAAAAACTGAAAAAGTGATCTATATTTAAAGCCTTTTTTATTGTTAAATTTATTGGGGTGACATTGGTTAGCAAAAATTACATATGCTGCAGGTGTGCAATTCTACAATACATTGCCCATGTGTTGCATTGAGTGTTCACCACCCAGAGTCAGTTCTCTTTTCATCACCATGTATTTGAGGTCCATTCCTCCTCCACCACTCTCTTCCCTGCTTTCCCTCACTAACCACTAAGCTATTGACAGTGTCCATGAGTTTTTGTTTCTTTGTTACTTTCAGTTTTATATTTCACATGTAAGTGAAGTCATATGTTGATTTAATGTTTTCTATCTGACTTATTTTGCTTAACATGATGATTTCAAGTTTCATCCATGTTATTGTAAATTGTTTTATTTCATCTTTAATGATGGCTAAGTAATATTCCATTGTGTAAATGTACCACAACTTCCTTATCCAGTCATCTATCCAGGAACACTTTGGCCATTTCCATGACTTGTCCACCATAAATAATGCTGTGATGAACATTGGGTTACATATATCTTTGTGAACTAAGATTTTGAAAGTTTTGGGGCAGATACCCAGAAGAGAAATTGCCAGGTCATATGGTAACTCTATTCTTAATTTTTTGAGGAACATCCATACTGCCTTTCATAGTATCAATTTACACTCCCATCAGCAGTGTATGATGGTTCCTTTTCCTTCACAATCTCTCCAACACTTATTATTCCTTATCTTTTTGATAACAGCAATTCTAATAGGTGTGAGGTGGTATCGCATTGTAGTTTTGATTTGCATTCCCCTGAAAGCTAGTGAAGTTGAGCATTTTTTCATATATCAGTTGGCCATTTGTATGGCTTCATGGAATAAGTGTCTGTTCAGGTCTTTCTACCCGCTTTTTAATTAATTCATTTATTGTTGTTGTTGTTTACTTATGTATGAGTTCTTTATGTATTTTAGATATTAGCCCCTTATCAGAGATATTCTTTGCAAATATTTTTGTCTATTCAGTCAGTTGCTTCTTTGTTTTCTTGATGGTTTCTTTTGCTGTGCAGAAGATTTTTAGTTTGATATAGTCCCATTCATTTATTTTTGCTTTTACTTTTCTTGACTTTGAGGTCAAGTTCATAAAGTTCTCCCTGAACAGAAGGTTCATAAATTCCATACCCATGTTTTCTTCTCTATATTTTATTGTTTTTGGTGATATGTGGAAGTCTTTGATCCATTTCAAATTAATTTTGGCATATGGTGACATTTCGCAATCCAGATTCGTTCTTTGGCATGTAGTTTTTCAATTTTTCAAGCACCATTTACTGAAGAGGATTTATTTTCTCCATTGTATATTTTTTGCTCCTTTGTCAAAAATTATTCCTTCAAATATTTGTGGGTTTATTTTTGGGTTTTTTAATTTTTTCCATTGGTCTATGTGTTTGTTTTTCTGCTGATACCAAGATGTCTTAATTATTGATGCTTTGTAGTGTAGATTGAAGTTGGGGAGCATGATGACTCCACTCTTACTCTTTTTTGTAGCATTGCTTTGGCAATTCTGGGTCTTTTGTGGTTCCATATAAATTTGATAACTATTATTACCTATTTCTTGAAAGAATGTCTGTGAAATTTTTATGGGAATTGCATTAAATCTGTATATTACTTTGGGTAATAAGGACATTTCAACTATGTTGGTTTTTCCAATCCATGAACGTGGAAAACCTTTACATTTCTTTGAGTCTTTTTTAATTTCTTTAATAGTGTTTTATTTTTTTCTGTGTATACATTCTTCACATTATTTGTTAAGTTTATTCTTAAGTATATTATTAATTTTGTTGTGATTTTTCTCATTTCTTATTCTGCAATTTCATTGTTCATATAGAAAAATGCAATGGATTTATTACACATTGATTTTTGTATGCTGCAACATTACTGTATTTGTTTATATTTTCTAATAGTTTTCTGGTGGAGTCTTTAGAATTTTCTATATAAAGGATCATGTCATCTGCAAAACTGACAGTTGAAATTGTTCATTCCAATTTGTATATATTTTCTTTTGCCTGATTGCTTTGGCTAGAACTTTCAGCACTATGTTGAATAGCAGGGGTGACAGAAGACATCTCTGTCTTGTTCCTAATTTTAGAAGAAAAGTTTTCAGTTTTTCCCTGTTCAGTATGATATTCCCTGAGTGTTGTCATATATGGGCTTTATTGTATTGAAATACTTTCTTTCTATACCCATTTTATTAAGTGTTTTGATTGTAAATGAATGTTGTGTCTTGTCAAATGCTTTTTCTGCACAATTGGTATAATTATGTGGATTTTAACTTTTATTTTGTTTATGTGGTGTATCACATTGATCAATTTGCATATGTTGAACCATCCTTGTGCCCCTGGGTTTCATCCCACTTGGTCATGATGTATAATTTTTGTAATGCATTAGTGTATTTTATTTGCCAGTACTCTGTTTAGAATTTTTGCATCAGTGCTCATCAGAGATATTGGCCTATAGTTTTCTTATTTTCTGTTGTCCTTACCAGGCTTTGATATTAGGGTAATGTTGGAGTTGTAAAATGAATTAGGAAGTATTGTCTCTTCAATTTTTTGGAAGAGTTTGAGGAGAACAGGTGCTAATTTTTCTTTAAATGTCTGGTAAATCTAGTTAGTGAGATTGTCTCATTTTGGACTTTGACTTTTTGGGAGATTTTGGATGATTGTTTCAATTTCCTTTTGTTGATTGGTCTATTAGATTTTCCAGTTCTTAGTTCAGTCTTGGTAAACCATATGTTTCTAGAAATGTGTCCATTTCTTCTAGGTTACTAAATTTGGTGGCATATATCCCTTCATAGTATTCTCATGTAATTTTTTATATAATATTTCTGTGGTATCAGTTGTAATTTCCCCTTTTTCATTTCTAATTTTGGTTATTTGTGTCCTTTCTTTTTTTCCTTTGTTGAGCCTAGCCAGGAGTTAGCCAACTTTATTCATTTCTTTGAAGAACTTGCTATTTGTTGCATTAATTATTTCTATTTTTTTGTTCTCTATTTCATTTAGTTCTCCTCTAATTTTTAATGTTTTCTTTCTTCTGCTGAATTCATTTGTTTTTTTTTAATGTTTTCCATTTTCTAGTTATTTAATATGCAATGTTAAGTTGTTTACTTGAAATGCTTCTTGTTTCTTAAGATAGACCTGAAGTAATATAAATTTTCCTATTATTACATTTTTTGCTGCATGCCAATAATTTTGATATCTTGTGTTTTCATTGTCATTAGTTTTTATGTATTTTTTAGAAGTGAAACAAATAGGCAGTTTATTAAAAGAAAATTAAGATGAAATAAAGAGAAAGTTCATTGAGAGGGAAAGTACACTGCTAACTAAGAAGTAGGAGCAGGCTCAAGCAGGAGAATGGCTCAAGAATCCCAGTTTCTATGTATTTTTTAATATCTTCTTTTATATTTTATTTGAACCAGTCATTTTTAAATAACATGTTATTTTATCTCCATGTATATATGTTTTGTTCTGCTTTGTTTTTGCAGGTGATTTCTAATTTCCAAGCTTTGTGGCCTGAGAAGACCCTTGGTATGATTTCAAACTTCTTGATTTTGCTGAGACTACCTTTGTGGCTCAGCATATAGTCTATCCTTGAGAATGTTCCATGTGCACTGGATAAGAATGTATAGTCTTGTGCTGTAGGCTGGAAGGTTCTATGAATGTCAATTTTGTCAAGTTGCTGTAATGTATCATTTAAAAACAATAATTTTCTTATTTATTTTCTGTTTGGATGATCTGTCCATGGTTGTCAAGGGGGAGTTTAGGTCCCCTACTATAATTGTGGTTTTGTAAGTTTCTCCTTTTATATCTGTTAGTAGTTGCTTTGTAAATTTTAGTGCTTCCTGATTGGAGGCATATATATAAATGAGTGTCATGTCTTCTTGTTATATTGCCTCCTTTAACATTATAAAATGTTTATCTTTGTTTCTTATTAACTTTTTTATCCTGAATCTGTTTCATCAGATATAAGTACGGGTATTTCTGCTTTTCTCTGGATGCCATTGCTTGGAGTATCGTTTTTTACCTTTTCACTTTGAGTCTGTATTTTCCCTTGTGCCTGAGGTTTGTCTCTTAGAGACAGCATATGGGTAAGTTTTTTAATTCAATTTTATACTCTGTGACTTTTTATTTGTGAGTTTAGTTCATTTACATTTAGAGAGATGGTTGATATATGAGGATTTCCTACAGCCATTTTATGTTTTCTATTCTGGTAGTTTGGTGTCTCAATTTCTTCTTTGCTTTTTTTTTCTTTCCATTATTTTAGTTTGATAGTATTCTATGATTTTTTCTTCTGTTTTCTTTTTTTAATGTGTCTTAGTGCTGAGTCTTTTTTCAGTAGTTGCCATGAAGTTTATGTAGAAGAAAGTTTTATATATCCTGTTTCCCTTTTCTTGAGCATGCTTTTTATCTCTGTTCTATTTTGCAGATTTAAACCTCGCTTCTTCCCCTTTTATGTTTTCATTGCCCCAACTTTTCCCCATTTATTTTTATGTATTGTTTCAGGTTGAATAGCACACTTCAGTATTTCCTAAAACACCAGCCTCATGCTGGAGAATTCCCTCAGCTTCTATATGTCTGAAAAAGTCTTTACTCCTTCTTTGTATCTAAAGGATAACTTTACTGGCTAGATTATTCTTGGCTGATAATTTCTGTCTTTCAGTATTTTGAGTATTTGATTTTATTCCATACTGGCTTGTAGAGTTTTATTGAAAATTCTGATGTCAGTCTGATGGGATTCCCTTTAAAGATTATGGTGTTCTTTTCTCTGGCTGCCTTGAGAATTCTTTCTTTGTCTTTCACCTTTGACATCTTCAGTATAATGTGCCTTAGAGAATGTCTGCTGAAATTCAGGTAACAAGAGGTCTTGTTTCCTTCTTGAATTTGAGATTCCACTTCTTTTCATAGATTTAGGGATTTGTCATCTACTCTTTGTTTGAGTAAATGGTCTTCCACTTCTCTGCTTCCTTCAGAATAACCATTATTCTTATGTTGCTCTTTCTAATGAAATCAGATATTTTTTATAGAGATCTTTCATTAATTTTAACTCTCAGGTCTCTCTCTTCCTTCTGTGACATTTTTATATTTGCATCTTCAATATCACGAATTCTTGCCTCCATCTGGTCCACTCTGCTTATGCTAGCTATTTCATTTTTTATTTCTTTTATTACATTATCTCCATAAGTTTTATTTTGTCTTTGTTTTGTTTGTTTTTTTTTTGTAGTTTCAATTTACTTATTGAATTAATCCTTTTTATCACAGATTTATTTTCTGAGAACATTTGGCTGCTTTTCTGTGCTTCATTGCCTTTTATCTCTTTGGGTGTTTTCAGGACTGCAATCTTGACTTCTGTGTCAATTAACTCATACATTACCATATCTACAAATTCCTTTTCTAAAGATTTTTCATTTTCTTTCTAAGCGGCTTTGTTCTATCGGATATATATTGCTGTTGGAGTGTTTCTCTTCCTGGGCATAAGAACTTTTCCCCTGGTAGATATGAGGAGGTCTTTTTTTTTCCTGCTACCCAGTTTGTGTCACTGCAGTTTCTTACAAAAATTTTTATTGGTTTTCTCTTGTCTCTATTTCTTTTTGGTCTTCTCACACTGGGAGATTTTTTGGAATGTGGGCTTCTTTTCTTTGACTCAAACTTCTTTATCTTGGTGTGTCTTTTCCTTGTGAAAATTTGGTGGACAAAGGTGTTGTATGGCTCAGAGATTTTAGTTCAGGCAGAAGCTGCCACACCTGTGCATCAGTTTCCTTGTATCCCCCTGATTGTTTCAGCTGTAAGGATGGGGTTGAAATTTGCTGGGGAAGAAGCAGATTTGTTTGTGGCAGCTTTCCATATGCAGCCAACCATATGCAGGCACGGGGTGGAGCTGGGGGTGGGCAAGCCCCAGGAGGAAGCAAGCAGGAGCAGCCAGCCTCTATGTCCAAGGCTGTGAAGTGTTTCTGCCGGGGCTGCAACTCATCCAGGGCTATGTTGCTGTTCAGCTACTGGTGTGGTGCTCCAGCTACAGATGCATCACTGACTGCCTGTGCCTCACTCCAGCTGCCAGCTTCATGGTCAGCCTTCTCTCAGCTTATTCTAGTCATCGGCCCCTTGCTTTTGCAGTCTGCCACACACTCCAGCTGCCTATGCTTTCCTTTTTTCTGTTCTTTACATCCAACTTGCCTGGGGTCACCCTGCATCTCAGCCCATGTTCCCAGGCCTCCACCTCAGTCTCTCCTCTGCCAATCTCCAGGTCTCACTTCCCAACATATCTCTGCACTTCTCCCTTCTGTTATCTCCTATTCATCCCCATTTATCTGGTTCTCAAGTGTTCTCTTGTAATAAGTGGGTCTCTTAGCTGAGGATATGTGTTGCTTAGGAGTTTCCTTGTTGTACTTTCCAGGAGAGTTTTAAAGAGTCTCCTCTCATGCTACCAACTTGATGACATCTCTCTTTTAAAACTTTTAGTATACTCAATGTGTGATATCTATATCAATTGATCTATAAATGAGTAAATAAATTAATTAAACCATGTAGGTAATGAGTAAAGGTAATTGCCCTAAACAGAATGGAACTCAAGACTTCATTTCTTTAGCACTATGTTCCCATCAGCTAAATTAATATTTTTAAAAAACCATTATGGACATCAGCAGAAACTTTGTTTATCTCTCACTGCTAAGGAAGTTTAAAATTGTACATTTTTATATACTTGTATTTCATTTGATAGCTCTTTAGAGAGAGAGAGTTTAGTTACTGCCAATCAGCTAGGTTTCATTGTTACTTCTGAGTAAAGAAAAAATTAAAGAAATCATTTTATAAACTGAAGTTGATACTTTTCCATTTGTTTTCATATATTGTTTCATATAATTCTTACATCCCTATTCAGTAGGTATTATTATTTACATTTTATAGATAAAGAAAACAGAAAGGATAATAAACTTGCTTAATATCACACAGCTAGCAATTGCCAGTGCTAAAATTTGAATATATTAGGTGCGATAAAAAATATGGTGAATGTTTAAATAAAACAAATTTTATTAAAATATAAGACACATTGCCATTAATCCCCTTCAAAATAGTCACTCTAGCTTTGAACACACTTATCCCAGTGTTGTTGACACTTTCTGAAGCTGTTCTGGAAGTCTTCTTTTGTGAGTGCTTACAGTTACATTTTTGTGGCTGCCATGATGTCTTAAATTGATTAAAAACATTTACCTTTCATGGTCACTTTGAGATTGAGGAAAAGCCAGTAGTCGCACAATGCCAGACCCGTGAATAAGGTAGATAAGGACACACTGTAATGTTTTTATTTGACATAAACTTACTGCACATTTTAAAACACACCTTCTCTCAACCATAGCTCACAGCCAACTGACTGCACTGAACAAGTTGAAACTTGTCAAACACTGTTATTAAGGTTTGAAACACCCCTTCCTATATTGAAGATCCTTCCTTTCTATTGGTTGGCACACTGCAACAGCATTCACTGTTACTATACTTTTTTTTTTATCACTCTTCATAGTTTGTCCTCTGCACTAGGAAAGAGTTCCAAGAGATTTGATAGTTTTAAATTTTTTTACATTAAGATATCTAAGTAGAAAAAACTATATTTAGGTGTCTTATGTGTTCAATTGTGTCCTCTAAAAATTGGCATAATGAAATCCTAAACTCTAGTACCCCAGAATCTGACCTTACTTGTGAATAGGGTCATTGCAGATGTACAGGCACACCTCAGAGATATTGTGCATTTAGTTCCAGACTACCACACAAAAAGGTATTAATACCACAATAAAGTGAGTCATGATGTTTTTGCCAGTGGAGGGTCTTGCCTCCAATTTGTAAAAACCACAACATCTATGAAGTACAATAAAGTAAAGCACAATAAAGTGAGGCATGCCTATAGTTTGTTAAGTTGAAGTCATTAGGGTAAGTCTTAATCTAATATGATTGATGCCCCCTTTTTTAAAAAGGGAAATATGGACACAGAGATGGAGACAGAGAGGGAAAAAATTTGAAGAGGCACTGGTAGAAGATGGTTATCAACAAGTTAAAAAGACAGCCCTGGGACAGATTCTTTCCTCCCATCCTGCCTCTGCTTACACTTTAGACTTCTAAACGCCTGAAATGCAAGTAAACAAGCAGCTATTTGAAGAGAACACAAAGACACCAAATCGAGCTTCGAGATATTAGAAAAGCTCTGCTGCACCATACTTTATTCTAAAAGTTCAAGAAAACTAATTTAATTTAAAAATGAGTAACAAAAAATGATAAAAAATATTCAAAGTTACTATAAAGAAAAAAATAGGGAGAATAAGGGGCAGAATGACATCTCTTTTCTTTGTGTGAGTTTGTCCTGGAAGGGCGCTTTAGATGCAAATATGAGAGTTCATAATGCCTTGATGATCCAACCACTTCAATTTTACTATCTATCACTTGCACCCATTCTAGTTTCACTTGCTTTCTCAAATTTTTTCACTGAGTTTTCTAATAAATACTTGCAGACATTTTTGTGTGTATATGCTTTTTATTTCATTTTATTATTCAGTTTGTAAAGTGTTTTATGGTTTTTCTAGTTTCTAGCCTATCAGGTGATTGATCTATTCTTTCTCTATGCTTAGTCCCTCACACATTGCTCCAGTCTTATAGTTGTGATTTGCCCTGAGTGTCTTGTATTTAGGCCACATGGGAATATTTTTTCACTTACTTTCTTTTTTTCTACCAAACAAAAATAAATTGTATAGTTTTCCATTTTTTTCAAATTCCAATTACCCTTTATCCTAATTCCAGCAGCTAAGTAGAAAAAGCCACTAGTATGCTCGTGTAGCAACATCTCTGGCTATCTCAAAATCCTTGGTGCAATCTCAGCTGGGTATGGTCTCCTTGCCTTAATTTAAAATCCTCTTTATGTTTTTGTCCCCAGGATAGTTGAACATGACACCTTCTGTGCATTTTATGGGAAATTTTACATTTTCCCCTTAATATACTTTGATATTCTGCTTGTTGATGACTTTTCCCTTTGGCTACTGGAAAGTCACTCCTGCTACCTTTCAGACACTTCTTTGCAAATCAAGCACCTGCTTACTGCCCCTGATATTTCCTAAGGGGTCTTGAGCTTCTATTAAACAGTGCCAAGACATACAGCTGCACTGCTTTAAATATGTAAGTTGGGTGAAAGGAAAAAATTCTTAGTGTATCCATTGCCTAGGAATGCACAAAAGACTAAAGACTGAGCAGCTGAAATAAGAAAAACATATGTTCTCACAGTTCTACATGTTAGAAATACAAGATCAAGGTATTGTCAGGATTGGCTTCCTCTGAGGCCTCTCTCCTTGGCTTATAGATGATTTTCTTCTTCCTGTGTCTTCATATTGTCTTTTGTCTATGTGTATCTTTCTTATTGATTAATTAATATATTGCATGTTCAGTTTACTCATCAGTTTTGGCTTCAGCAGTCTGCTCCTACATGGTCTCTGGGTGGGAGCTTGGTCCTAGAAATTTGGCTACTGGCCCCAAGAAGGAGGTACCAGGTACCAGTGCACTGCAACACTGAAGACTCAGGGGGATTGAAAAAGATTGGGATTTTCTTGATAGGTGGATTGAACCAGACTCCTTACAGACAATTCTGGTATTGTGGGGCCTCCAGCACCTGGGGCACAGAAGTACAAAAGCAAAAATAATTAATATATTAATTGAAAATTATACTATATGTATAAAGTTTTAATTATGCCAGATAAAAATGTTTTAGAGACTTGCTATACAATTTTGTGCTTGTAATTAACATTATACTTAAAATTGACAGTTAAAATTTTAAGAGAATAGATATTGTTAATTTTTGCCACAATAAAAATTAAATTTATAAAATATTATGTACAAGATATTTAAATGTCTATCATGCTTATTTCTGTATACATATAGGGAATTAAATATATAATAATAGGGACACTGGTACCTCTAGTGATGTGTTATGGTTAAATCTTTGTTTTTTTCTTCTTTTTTGTGTGTTTTCTGATTTTTCTAAAGTAAACAATCCAAAAAATGAGAACAGTTTAAGGGACCTCTGAGACACCAGTATTTGCATCATATGGGGTACCAGAAGGAGAAAAGAGAGAGCCAAAAATTGAAAACCTATTTGAAGAAACAATGACAGGAAACTTCCCTAACCTATAAGTGAAAATCAATATTCAAGCCCAGGAGCCAAAAAGAATCCCAAACAAGATAAAGCCAAAAGGTCCAACACCAGAATACATCATAATTAAAATAGCAAAGGTTATTATCAAAAGAGAGAATTTTAAAAGCAGCAAAAGAGACCCCAAGACAGTCAGCTAATTTCTCAACAGGATCTTTGCATCCCAGAAGGGTTTGGCACAAAATACTCAAAGTGATGATGAAAAGCAAGGAGCTACAACCGAGATTTCTCTACCCAGCAAAGCTATCATTTAGAATCCAAGGACAATACGGTTCTTCCTGGACAACAGTAAGCTATAGAAGCTCATCACCACCAAACCAGTATTACAAGGAATGTTAGAGGGACTGTTTTAAGACAAAAAATATGTGAATAATAAAATGGCAATAGCTACATCTTTATCAAAAGTTACTTTTAATGGAAATGGATTAAATGTACCAATAAAAAAAATAGAGTGGCTGAATAGATAAGAAAACAAGCCCCACACATATGCTGCCTTCAAAAGATTCACTTTAGACCAAAAGACACACACAGAATGAAAGGAAAGGAAAGGAAAAAGACATTACATGAAAGTGAACATTAAAATAAAAACTGGAATAGCAATACTTATGCCAGAAAATATGACTTTAAAATGAAGGCTATAAGAAAAAACAAAGAAAGACCTAGTACTTCCACTTCTGGGTCTTTATCCCCAGAAACCCAAAACACTACTTTTAGTAGATGTGTGCATCTTTGTGTTCATTGCAGCATTATTTAAAATAGACAAGATATGAAGTCAACCTGTGTGTTCCTAAATGGATGAATGGATAAAGAAGTGGGATATATATATAATGGAATATTAGCCATCCATTAAAAGAATTAAATCTTGTCATCTTCAGCAATATGGATGGACCTGAAAGGTACTGTGCTGAGTGTAGTAAGTCAGACAAAAACAACTGTTACATGATTTCATTTATAAGTAGAATCTAAACAATCTATAAGTAGAAAATAAACAAACAAAACAGAAACAAATTTATACATACGGAGAACATTTTGATGCTTGCCAGGTAGGAGAAAGTTGAAGAATGGGTGAAAAAGTGAATGGGATTAAAAAGCACAAATTGGTTGTTTCAAAGTAGTCATGGGGATGTGTGGTATAGCATAAGGAATATCATCAGTAATATTGTATTATGTATGTATGGTCTCAGATGGTTACTAGGTTTATCAGGGTCATAGATTAGATGGAAATTGGAAAGCAGAGTGAAAAGGTAAAATGTTTAAGAGATAAATATTGGTAGTTACAAAATAGTCATGAAGATATAAATCATAGGGAATATAGTTATAATATGCTAATAACTGTATAGTGCAAGATGGGTTCTAGACTAGTCAGGGGGAGCACTTGTTAGATATATAAATGTCTAACCACTATTCCATACATTGCAAATTGATATAAACTAATATTAAATGTAAAATACAATTAAAACATTTAAAAAGCAGGAAAACTGAAGGGGAATAATATGTTCAGATTTTCAGGTATAAAATAAGTACATCATGGGAATGTAATGTATTTCATAGTGTATATAATAAATAATTATGTGATAGCATTGTAAAGTGTCAGATGATTTCTGGACTTATCACTTCTTTAAATATATAAAAGTTGGATGACTATGTTGTACACTTGAAACTAATATAATATTGTATGTTAGCTATATTTTAATAAAAACTTTTTTAAAAAATACCAGGGATGACCAAAAGGGATTGAAGACTCCATGAAAGCCCCTCCCTATCCTATTCTTTGGAAAAAAGTGGTCCTTCAATAGTGAATAAGACAGAACTCTCACCTCAGTGAGATGGAAAGAAAATGCAAATTTAAGCTGCCACCTCTAACCTGCCCAGAGATGCACACTACACAAAAGATATAGCAGGTAAGTGCACATGCTTTAATAATATTTAGAATCAGAAAAACTCTAAAAAACATTGAGCTTGGTGAGCTGAGATCTCGTGGGGCAAACTCTAGGACAGTGGTGTCTAACCTTTTTGTTTCCCTGGGCCACATTGGAAAAATTTCCTTGGACTATACATAAAATACACTAACACTAACAATAACTGATGCTTAAAAAAAAATCTCATGATGTTTACAGAATTTGTGTTGGGTCATATCCAAAGCCCTCCTGGGTTGCAGGTTGGACATGTCTCCTTTAGGACAACTTTTGTTCAGACTGGAGGCTGATGTATCTTCCCAATCCTTAGGCTCCACCTACATTTTGGGAACCCATAGAGAACATATCAAGTGGAAGGCAAGGGGCCCAGTGACATACTCAAGAGTGCCTGTCTCAGTTCAGTTGTTTTTAATCTAATTAGTCCTCCCAAGGGAAGCACGATGTCTGTCCCAGGATTCTATTTTGTTCTTTATCCATTCTTGACTGAAAAAGGACTTGAGGTTAAAATGGCTGAGGCTATGGGCTTGAGTGTGTGGCCAGCATTCTGAAAGCACTGCCTTTCTTTAGGGAAGCCACCAGTGGTCTTTCAGGCAACCAGGATAGCTATCCTTCTTAAGAAAAAAAATCAGCAGAGTACCTGAAAAATTGTTCACATTCTTGTCAAGGCCCGCATTACAAGAAATACTGAAGAAGGCTATTCAACCTGAAACAAAAAGTCAAAAGAATACAAAACCACGAGCAAAATTACTAACAAAGAGACAAAAGCACGAAATAGTAACCTCTACACAGACTAGGGCATTACACACTTAAACATAAAATTAAGGGTAGAAAGGGTAGAAACATAAAAATAAGAGAGAGAGAGAAGACAACTTGCTACTGCACCTCACAGCATACATACTGGTAATTTGTGACAACAAAAACATAAAAGGGAAGGAAGTAAAGGTCTGAATTTGCAAAAAGAAATAGAGATAAGAAGCATGGTTAGGAAAAAGGAATATTCTATATATGAAAATTTCTTTTAGGAAAACAATGATAACCACTTAAAAAAAGAATCCAGAACTGAGACACATAAAATAAAAAATAAAACCAGAGAAAAATATCATAGTATACCACCAAACTAAAATAACACAGAAACAAAAAGGCAAAGAAACAGTGAGAACACCAAGCTATCAAAAAATTAAAGATAAAATGTCTATAGGAAATTCTCATATATCAAAGATCACACTAAATATAAATGGACTGAATTCACCAATATAAAGGCACTGAGTAACAGATTGGATCAAAATATGAAACCCAACTATATGCTACCTCCAAAAGACACATCTCAGCTACAATGACAAATACAGACTCAAAGTGAAAGGTTGGAAAGCAATGCTCCAAGCAAATGGCATCCAGAGAAAAGTGGGATAGCCATACTTATATCTAATGAAAAAGGCTTCAAGATTAAAAAGGTAACAAAAGACAAAGAGGGACACTTCATAATGATAAAGAGGACAATATAAGAAGATGTTATACTTCTAAATATATATGCTTTCAATCAGGAAGAACCAAAATTTGCACAGCAACTACTAATAGAAATGAAAACAACTGACAGAAACACAATTATAATAGAGGAACCAAACACCCAAAGATAGCCATGGATGGATCACTAAAAAGAAAATCAATAGGAAATGTTAGCTTTAAATGATACATTACACCAAATAGACATAGTCAACATTTATAGAACACCTCACCATAAAACACATTCTTTACTAATGCACATGGAACATTCTCAAGAATAAGCTATATGTTGGGACACAAAACTAGCCTCAGCAAGTTCTAGTAGATTAAAATCATATCCAGAATATTCTCTGACTACAAAGCTTTGAAATTGGAGATTAACTGCCAAAAGAAAGTGGGAAAAAACAGAAATACATGGAGATTAAACAACATGCTATTAAAGAATGATTGGGTCAAAGAAGAAATAAAAATGAGATAAAAAATTCATAGAACTAAATAAAAATACAAATATATTGTATCAAAATTATTGGGATGCAGTGAAAGCAGTAGTAAAAGGGATATTTATATCATTACAGGCCTATTTCAAGAAACAAGAACAATCCCAAATAAATACCTTAATGTTACACTTTAAAGAACAAAAAAAAGAAGAGCAAATGAACCACAGCTTCTTTATCCAGTCATCTGTCGCAGGGCACTTTGGTTGTTTCCATGTTTTGGCCACTGTGAACAGCGCTGCAATGAACATTGGGGTACATAAGTCTTTGCGGACAAAGGTTTTCAAGTTCTTTGAGTAGATCCCCAGAGACTGGATAAAGAAGCTGTGGTACATTTACACAATGGAATATTACTCAGCTATAAGAAAAGATGAAATATTGCCATTTGCAACAAAATGGATGGACCTGGAGATCATCATGCTTAGTGAAATAAGCCAGACAGAAAAAACAAAGAACTGTATGACTTCACTCATATGCGGAATATAAAACTGAAAGCAAAGAAAAAAAGAAATGAACAAACAAATAACCCATGGAC
>PVJL010015518.1:0-23993 GCA_004026885.1 Lyroderma lyra | reverse complement strand
TGTTTTTTTGTTGTTAAGTCTTATTAGTTCTTTATATATTTTAGATATTAGACCCTTATCTGATGCGTTATTGGCAAATATTTTCTCCCATTCAGTTGGCTGTCTCTTTGCCTTGTTGATGGTTTCTTTTGCTGTGCAGAAGCTTTTTAGTTTGATATAGTCCCATTCATTTATTTTTGCTTTTACTTCCCTTGCCTTTAAGGACAGATTCATGAAGTCTACCTTGAGTCCTAGGTCTATAAGTTTAGTACCTATGTCTTCTTCTATACAGTTTATTGTTGCAGGTCTTATATGAAGGTCTTTAATCCATTCTGAGGTAATTTTTGTGTATGGAGAGAGTTCACAGCTCAGGTCATTCTTTTGCATATGTTTTTCCAGTTTTCCCAGCACCACCTACTAAAGAGGCTGTCTTTTCCCCATTGTATGTTTTTTGCTCCTTTATCGAAAATTATTTGTCCATCAATTTGTGGGTTTATTTCTGGGTTTTCAGTTCTATTCCATTGGTCTCTATTTCTGTTCTTCTGCCAGTACCAAGCTGTTTTGAATACTCATGCTTTGTAATATAAATAGAAGTCAGGAAGTGTAATGCCACCAGCCTTATTCTTTTTATGTAGTATTGCTTTGGCAATTCGAGGTCTTTTGTGGTTCCATATAAATCTAATAATTCTTTTATGTATTTCACGAAAGTATGATTGTGGGATTTTGATGGGTATTGCATTAAATGTGTAGATTGCTTTGGGCACAATGGCCATTTTAATAATGTTAATTCTTCCTATCCATGAACAGGGGATACTTTTCCACCTCTTAAAGTCTGTTTCAATTTCTTTCAAAAGTGTCTTATAGTTCTCTGTGTATAAGTCTGTCACGTTCTTTGTTAAGTTAATTCCCAGGTATTTCATTCTTTTTGTTGTGATAGCAAAAATAATTGACACCCTCATTTCTTTTGCTGTGGATTCGATTTTGTATAAAGGAATGCTGTTGATTTTTGTACATTGATTTTGTATCCTGCAGCTTTATTATATTCGTTAATTGTTTCTAATAGTTCCCTGGTGAAATCTTTGGAATTTCTTTATATAAATGATCACGTGATCCACAAATAGTGACAATTTGACCTCTTCTTTCCCAATTTGGATACCTTTGATTCCTTTCTCTTGCTGGATTGCTGTGGCTAGAACTTCCAGTACTATATTAAATAACAGTGGTGACAGGGGCATCTTTGTCTTCTTCCTGATTTTAGCGGAATTGGTTTCAGCTTTTCCCCATTCAGTATGATGTTAGCCGAGGGTCTCTCATATATGGCCTATGTTATGTTGAGATACTTTCCTTCTATACCTATTTTATTTAGAGTTTTGTTCATAAATGAATGTTGTACCTTTTCGAAAAGTTTTTCTGCATCAATTGAAATGACCATATGGTCTTTATCTTTGATTTTTTAATATGGTGTATCATATTGATTGATTTTTATATGTTGAACCATCCTTGTGGTCCCGGGATGAATCCCACTTGATCATGATGCATGATCTTTTGGATGCATTGTTGTATTGTGTTTGCTAAAGTTTTGTTCAGGAGTTTTGCATCTGTGTTCATCAGAGATATTGGTCTATAGTTTTCTTTATTTGTGTTGTCTTTCCCAGGCTTTGGTATTAGAGTAATGTTGGCCTCATAGAATGAGTTAGGAAGTATTGCTTCCTCTTCAATTTTTTGGAACAGTCTGAGGAGGATCGACGTTAATTCTTCTTTGAATGCTTGGTAGAACTCGCTGGTGAAACCATCTGGTCCAGGGCTTTTGCCTTTAGGGAGATTATGTATAGTCATTTCAATCTTGTTGCTATTGATTTGTCTATTTAGATTATCCAGTTCTTCTTGTTTCCTGTGGCCATTACTTATTTCTTTCTTTGTTTTAGTTTGTTTGTTTGTTAGTTTATTTTTGTTTCTTTCTTGTTGCCCCAACTTTGTTCCATTTTTCCTGATGTTTTCTTTCAGACTGAAGAGCCTCCTTTAGTATTTCTTGGAGTGCTGGCCTCGTGCTGGCAAATTTCCTCAGCTTCTGAGTGTCTGAGAAGGTCTTTAATCCACCTTCATATCTGAAAGATAATTTTGCTGGATAATTTATTCTTGGCTGGATGTCTCTCTCTTTTAAATTTTTGAATATTGAGTTCCACTCTCTCCTGGCTTGTAGAGTTTCTGCTGAGAAATCTGATGCCAGCCTGATGGGTTTTCCTCTAAAGGGTATATTTCTTTTTTCTCTGGCTGCCTTGAGAATTGTCTCTTTGTCTTTAGTTTTGGACATCTTTAGTACTATGTGTCTTGGAGAAGATCTGTTGTGGTCCTGGAATCTGGGTGTCCTATTTTCTTCTTGAACTTGTGGTTCCAGATCTTTCTATAGGTTTGGAAAGTTCTCATTTATGATTTGTTTGAGTACGCTCTTTGTAGATTGCTCTGACCCCTCTTCTATTCCTATTATCCTGATGTTGTTTTGTCTCATGGAGTCGGATATTTCTTGCTAGAGTTCTTCAATCCTTTTGGTTCTATAATTCCTCTGTTCCTCTTTCTGAGCTGTTTCCATGTTCTGGTCTTGAATATCACTAATTCTTTCCTCCATCTGGTTGGTCCTGTTTCCTATGGCAGTTATTTCATTTCTCACTTCTTTTATGGTATTATTTATTTCTCATATTTCTGTCTCAATCTTTCTTATGTTTTGAATTTCTTTGTTAAATTGTTCTTTTTGTTCACAGAGTTCCTTTTTTATGTCGTTTATATCTTTTTTAATATTATTTATCTCAGCTATGGTGTTCTGCCAATAAGTTTTCATTTCTCTCACAGCCTTTAGAATGGCTACTTTAAATTCTCCATCTCTTAAGTGAGACCCTTCCAGTTTTAACAAGCTATCTTCTGGTTAAATTTCATGTTCTTTCTGAAGGGTTTTAGTTTTTAAGGAATTCATCCTGTCCGCTGGGATCTTCCTCTTTGACATGAAGGCTTTATGTTCAGTGCTCAGATTATTGCTTTTGTGGTGTCTTGCTGTAGGGCAGACACTAGGTGGCACTGGGGGTCAAGTTTTGGGGGAGAGAGGGCTGTTTGTTTCCTGTTTCTGATCTCCTACTGTGTTTGGAGGCTATGCGTATATATCCTGGGGAGAGGCCAACAAAAGGCTTTCTAAAGGCGGCTCTGCCTTCTGCCTTTTGCTAGGGAAGGTGTTTCAAGGCTTGTTTTTTTCTAGCTGAGGTGAATGCTATCAAATCAGTCTTTCTTCCCAGCCCTGATTCAGTACCTGGCTGTCTAAGGACTCACACTGCTTTCAGAACCCTGGGGTCTATGAGGAAGTGCACTCTCCATAAGTCCAAAGCTGTGGGCCTGGCCTGAGACAGCAGGGTCGCCTTTGCAGCAGGATGGGAACAGGAACTGCTGCCCTGTGTAGGTCTCCAGGTGGCCTAGAGCTGGGGTGTCATCTTTGCAGTTCAGAGTCCTTTCTCAGCCCTTCTACCACTCAAAAGTTCCAGAAGGTGGCTCCCAAACTCCTTCCATCCCCAGCTCCCCAGTCTCTCTCCCCTACCCCGAACTGTGCAGCTCCTTATAGTCAGCAGGGATCATGTCCTGTGTGGTCTGTCTCTTCTTCCTTACCTCTCCCAGACTCGCCCTCTTCTCGCCAGCCTTCAAGTGTTTACTTGCGATTTGTGGATTTCTCAACAGCCGTTTTGTCACTCAGCATCCTCTTTCTCGGCTCCTGGATGGCCGTTCAATTGTGTTTTCTGGGAGAGGCTTTAGGGACCTCCTCTCCAGTCACCATCTTGTCTTCTCTGAGTCTTCATTTTCAAAGTAAAACCGTGGACTGGTTTTGTCTTGGCCCAGTTTTGGTCTGAAAAAATGGCAATTAAAGTAGACACTTGGGACATAGTAGTTGCTTGGTCATCAACCTGTGTACAATAGAATCTTGGTAATGCTCTGTTACAGGGCTATTATAGGAGTAATTATATATCACCTACTATGATGCCTTGATCATAATAACCACATTGCCAAAGCTACCTGACCTTACTACTATTTATTTTAGTAAATATCTGAATAAAACAGCAGGCTCAGGAACCAGCAGTGTCCTCCAGGTTTTGATGTCAGAGTGTTTTATGAAGAATCAAGAAAGTATTAGAGTCATGAAAGAAAATGTCCTCATGCTTTGAAAAAAGTTTGTGCTTGTTTACAATTGTGGGGTCTGGCTCTTTGACATGAAAATCAAGATTGAATATGTGTACCTGTAGATGCTGTCATTAGCTTGTGCAAGAAAATCTGAGATGGATTCCTATGGATGGAGATACACTCACACTTTTTAGTGTCACCTTAGTTCCCAGAACAGTGCTGAACACTCCAAATATTTGGGGAACCCAGTCAAACTGAGGTGTCATGCCTTGACTGACCAGCACAGGCTGCACTGGGCTGGGGCTTCAAGGATTATAGCACTGGGAAAGAAAAGGAGAGTGAGTGGTGTTGCCTTCACTGGAGGTGGGGAAGGGTTTAAAGGTGAATAAGGACTCTGGTGGCTTGAACAATTCAGAAACGTGCAGGACACAAATAATATACAACAGATACAACTGTGCCAGGTTCTCCTGGTTTCCCTGCCCAATGTCAAGCTGTCAAGCTTTATAGGACTTACAGATTTTATCACAGATCCCCAGGAAGTGCAGGAACCACCAATGCCTCAGGTTTTGCAGCCAGTTTTAGAAAACCAATCTGCTGCCTGAGCAGGGCTTGGCACCATGGTATTAAAGCCTTTCTTTATTTTCCAGATCTTAACTCTAGGTGTGAGGGGGGTGCCACCTTCCTAGAGAAGCTGGGAGTGGCTTGAGTCCTGAGAGCCAGTGCTGGGTTTAAGGCTGAAGAGAAATAACCAATAAAGAAGTCACTGAATGTGGGTTGCCTGAGTGGTGTGACCCTATCGGATTTCCCAAAGGGATGTGTGCATCTGGATTTGGGGTGCTGCACCCCTTTGGAAATTCTGGAACTTACTGATACAAATTTCTGACGGGGTCTTCTTTACTTTTTAATTGGTCCCACACAAACTCTGATTTTTTTAATGGGTGGCTGTGCAGAGATTTGGAAACCCAAGGTGGCAACAATGACATTAATTTGTGTCTTTTCGGGTCTCAAAGAGTACCCTGGCAGAGTCAGAGACCAGACTACTTTAGGGGATTGGACTAGGGAGGGAGTAAAAGCTGTAGAAGTGCAGCCTGGGTAAGGGTATTAACATCTTAGAAAGCTTTAAATAAGAAGTTACACACCTGATGAACCTGGTTTGCATTGTCTGACACTTGGTCTCTGTCCTCTAGTGCTTCTCTGTTTAGTTGTACTTGAAGATAATTATACATTTTTATTTCAGGGAAGCTGCCCTGACATGCTTAAGTTGGTGATCACTGGTAATGGTTTGCAGATGTACCTTTGCAAGATATTTGCTATAGCAGAAACTATGAACTTTACTAAAGCTAGCATGCCCTCTTTGCAACCACTCACCTGAGGTACATGCAGAGCCTTGGATGACCTCACTTCATGGACCTTGTGGGTCTTTAAAGAACAAATGTTGGTGATCTCTGACAGAAGATTGGGTAGAGAAGAGAAGGAGAAATTAGCTTTGGTTGGACTTGTGACATGGTTGGGGATCTTCATAACAATACTATGGATTTTAAGTTGTGGGGACCAAGTCTTTCCAAGAAATGCAGCCAAAAATAAAAAAAAGAAAGAAAGAAAAAGAAATATGGATAAGGCACAAGTGCAAACAGTAGCTATACTTGGTGAATTGTCTACACTTTAGCCATGAGTTATAGATTTATTTTTGTATAAAAAATTAATCTCGTAATAATTTACAGTTTGTGTTATTACTGTAAAAATTTTCTCTCTATCTTTGTGGTTATATGGGTTAGATACAAATGCATACTTTTTTATTTCTGATAGCAAAAGTTGTAATTATAGTGCCATGAGTTGTTTTGTTCTTAAAATTATATAATATGCATCAGCTTGTATAACATAAACATCATCTGTTCAAAATGATCTGAAAAGATTCTCTTAAAATAATTCTGGGCTCAATGATTTCTTGTAATTTTTATATAAACTCTAATACCTTCTCAGTTTGTAATAATGGTCACACATTTCTTCTTTGGATGTGATAGTTATTGTATATTTTTATAAAAATAATCAGTATTATGTTTTTAATAAATTCTCACCATACTATATTTCATTTTGTAGTGGATTTTCTCTGTTGTTAGTTTAATACATCATGTTTCAGTGCATGTACAGATAGCCTAAGAAGACTCCCAACTTTATGAGGCACAAATATCTTCAGCATATCCCTATTCTAACCAACAAAGAGAAATTTAAATAACCCCTAAATGACATGCATAAAGATGCCTGGCTGACACTCAACCTGATCATCACAGAGAACCTAAGCAGACCTCAAACCTGACCATCATATACAGTGCCAGAAGACCCCCAACCTGACCAGAGCACATATTCAATACAGAACTCAAAAGTGACCACAACTGAGACTTCAGGACACTCAAGACAAGCAGAAAGACCCCAGGAAACCCCAAATATGACCAGAACAGACCCTAGGCAGATTCCAAATGTGGCTGGGAAAAGACACCCCCAGAACAACTCAAACCTGTCCAGCATAGAAACCCCTGAATTACTCTAGCCTGACAGAAGAAGACATACCCACTAACCTCCAACTTGATTAACACAGAAACTTCGGGAGAAACTCAACATGACAAGCACAGGGATAACTGTGCTTTTCCTGGTAGATGAACACTACCAGGAAAGTGACTCCAAAGACTAACACAATATGACAAACACAGTATTCAGCAGTCCATTAACCTGCCCAGAAAAAAGGCCACAGCAAATCTCCAAGCTGAACAGCACAGATACCCCAAACAGAAATCCAACATGACCAAGAAGAAAGATCTCCAAGACATCCTCATCCTAACCAACACACAGCACACTGACAGAACTCTCAGATGACCAGTATAGAAACTCCTAGAAGAACTCCCAACATGACCATAACTGAGAGCTCAAGTAGAATGCCAACAGGACAATCAGAGAGCCCCAACAGACCCACAACCTGAGCAAAACAAAACCCCCAATGCAGACCTCCAAGATCCCAAGAAGAGGGACCCCAAGCCCACCTGAGACCAACAGAGACAACAGCAGTCCCCAAACCTGACCTGAACAAAGACCATGCAGATTGCAAATGTAACTGAGAATAGAGGCACCCCAGCAGAACCTCAAGTACTTAACACAGAGACTCTCTAATGATCCCAACATGAGTAAAACAGAGACCATGAACAAACCTCAAACTTTAGCAACACAGAGACATCAGACAGAAATTCAAGAAGACAAGCAGAGAAACCACATCAGAACAAAAAGTTGACCAAAAAGAGACCCCAAAAGACACTCAACCTAACAAGAACAGTGCCAAGCAGTCTATTAAACTGATGAGCAGAGAGACCTCAGAATATCTCTAACAGATCAGCACAGATATCCCAAGCAGTCCCCCAACCTAACCAAGCTCAAAGATCTCCAGCACATCCTCATTTTAACCAGCAAAGAGAATCAAAACAGAATCCCCAAATGACCAGTATAGAGACTCTGGCACACCCCCAACCTGACCATCAGACAGCTCCAGGAGACCCCCAAACATACCAGAGTGGAGCCTGCAATGCAGGTCTCTAATGTGACTAGAACTGATAACCCACACACACATGACCAATGGGGACCCCAGCAGACCACAAACTTGACCTGGAAAAACCATGGTAGGTTTAAATGTTACTGGGAAGAGACACCCTGCAAAAGGCCAATGTGACCATCATAGACAACCCCACATGACCCAACCTAACCAGATTTGAGACCCCCCCAATGACATTAAACTTGACCAGCACAAAAGCTTCAGACGTAAAAGCAGCATTAGAACAAAATATCTGCATATCTAAAAGCTGACCTGGAAAGAAACTCCCAGCAGACACCTAACCTGACCAGCACAAAGTTGTTAGGCAGACAACCAATCTGACCAGCAAAGAGACCCCAGGCAGGCGTCCAATCTGACGAGCATAGAGACCTCCACAACTCCGTTCAGTTGAATAGCACTGAGACCCCACCAGAATCAAAATCTAACCAGCACATAGAACACCAGCCAACCTTTAAGCTTATCAGGACAGGGACCACAGACAGACATTCAGCATGACAAGCACAGTGACCCTGGCAGACCCCCTAACTGATAGGCGCAGTACCACATCAGTCCCCCAACCTGACAAGCAGAGAGATTAAAAGAGACCCCTACCTCACCAGCACAGTGTCTCTATGCATAACTTGAACATGACCAATATAGGGACCCAAGTCAGACACTAAGTGTTACCACCACAGACACACCAACAGACTTCTAGATACACCAGCACAGAGAACCCAGGCAGACCCAAAACTGACTGCACACAGACATACCATGCAGACTCCCAACCTGACTAGGTCAAAGACAGACCAACAGCAGATCCTCAACCTCACCACAACAATTATCCCCAGCAGGACCTCAAACTAATCAGCAAAGAAATGACCAGAAGACCTCAAACTGACAATCATGGAAGCTCAATCATGGAACCACAAGCTGCCCAGCACAGAAACCTTTGACTGACATGAAACTGACCAGAACACAGAACACTAACCTATCTCAAACTTGACCAACCGGGAGACCTAAGGTAGAATTCAACATGAGAATCCCAGGAACCCCTGCAGACTTAGAACCTGTCCAGAAAATAGATCCACAGGAAACACCCAACCTGACAGGTACAGTACTAGCTATCCATTTGCCTGACTAGCACAGAGACTCTAGCAAATCTCCAAACACAACAGCATAGATACCACAATTAGACTCCTAACCTGACAAGGCAAATACATCTCCAGCACATCATCATCCTAACCAGCACAGAGAACTTGGACAGAGTTCCCAAGTGACCAACAAAGAAACTCCTGGCAGATCCCAAACCTGAATATCACAGACAGCTCCAGCACACCCTCAACCAGACCAGAACAGAGTCCACAATTTACACCTCCAAAGTGACAAAATCAGAGAATTTAGGCACTACTGAGACCAGGAGAGAGACTCCAGCAGACTCCAAACCTGACCAGAAAGAACCCTAGGCAGATTCCAAATGTAACTAGGAATAGAGACCCCAGAAGAACCCCAACAAGCCAAGAAAAGATACCCATGACTGATCCCAACCTGACCTAAACAAAGAGCACACACTGACCTCAAACATGACTAACACAGAAACCTCTGAAAGAAATGCAACATGACAAGCACAGGGATCCCTGCAGACATCGAACATGACCAGGAAAGAAGCCCCTACAGAGACACACAACCTGAGATGCACAATGCCAAGCAATTTATTAACCTGACCAGAACAGAGACCCCAGCAAATCTCCAAACTGACCAGCACAAATACCCCAATGAGAACCCCACATGACCAGGAACAAATATCTCTAGAACATTCCCATCCTAACCACCACAGAGAACCCTGACAGAACCCTCAAATGACCAGCATAGGGACTCCCGGCTGTCCCCCAACATGACCATAACAGAGAGTTTAAGTAGAACCTTAACATGACAACACAGAGAGCCCCACCAGACTCATAACCTTACCAGAAAAAAGCCTGCAATGCAGACTTTCAAGGACACCAGGAGAGGGACCCCAAGACCACCTGAGGCCAGAAGAAGGACAACAGCAGCCACCAAACCTGACCAAGAAAAATTACACACATATTGCAAGCATAACTGACAACAGAGACACCCCACCAGAGCCCCAACTTGCTTAGCACAAAGATCCTCAAGAGATCCCAACCTGACCAGAACAGAGACCACCCACAGACCTCAAATTTTACCAACACAGAGACGTATGGCAGAAACAACATGACAAGCATAGGCACTCCTTTAGAAGAAAACTTGATCAGGAAAACGACCTCAAAATACACCCAACCTGACAAGCACTGTAACCACGAGTTTATTGAACTAACCAGCAAAGAGACCTTATCACATTTCTAAAAAGACCAGCTCAGGAACCCCAAGCAGTACCCCAACCTAACCAAGATCAAAATCTCCAACATCCTCATCCTAACCAGCAAAGAGAACCCTAACAGAAACCCCAAATGACCAGTATACAGACTTCTGGTAGACACCAAACATGACCATCACAGACAGCCCCAGCAGACACCCAACCAGACCAGAACAGAGCCCTCAATGCAAACCTCCAACGTGACAAGAACAGACATTTCAGGCACTCTCAATACAAGCAGAAGGACCCTAGGAAACCCCAAACCTTAACTGCAGAGACCCTATGCAGTTTCCAAATGTGGATGAAGAAACCCAACCTGTCCAGGACAGAGACACCTGACTGACTATAACATGGCAGAAACAGAGACCTTCTACTGACCTTCAACATAGAAACCTTAGGAAAAATCTCAACATGACAAGCACAGGGATTCCTGCAGACCGGAACATGACCAGGAAAGAGGCCCCTAGCAGACACCCAGCTTGATGATCACATTTCCCAGTAGTCCATTAACCTGATCAAAAAAGAGATGACAGAAAATCTCAAAACTGACCAGCAAAGATACCCCAAACAGAACTCCAACATGACCAGGAAAAAAGATCTCCAGAACATCCCCATCCTAACCAACACAGTGAACCCTCACAGAACCCTCAAATGACCAGTATAGAGACTCCTTGTACTCCTCCAACATGACCATGAAAGAGAGCTCAAGTACAAGCCAAACATGACAATCATACAGAGCCCCAACAGACCCACAACCTGACTAGAACAAAGTCCCCAATGCAGACTTCCAAGATCACCAGAAGAGGGACCTCTAGCTTACCTGAGAGCAGCAGCAGGGAGACACCAGCAACCCCTAAACCTGAGTAGGACAAACCCCACTCAAATTCCAAATGTAAATGAAAACAGAGATACCCCAGCAGAACCCCAACCTGCTTAGCACAGAGACCCTTGAATGATCCCAATCTGACCAGAACAGAGACCACCACAGACATCAAACTTTACCAACACAGAGACATCAGGCAGAAACTCAACATGAAAAGCACAGAGACTTCTTACAACAAAAACTTGACCAAGAAAGAGACCCCAAAAGACACCTAACATGACTAGTACAGTAACCAGCAGCTTGTTATCCTGACCAGCAAAGACGTCAGCATATCTCTAAACAGACCAGCAAGATAGGCCAAGCAAACCACCAACTTCACCAGGCTCAAAGATCTCCAGCATATCCACATTCTCCCCATCACAGAGAACCCTGGAAGAACCGCCAAATAACCAGCATAAAAACTTCTGGAAGACCCCTAACCTGACCAACACAGACTGCTCCAGCAGACCCCCAAACCAATTTGAAGAGATCCTGCAATAAAGATCTCTAAAGTCACTGAAATAGAGAACCCAGGCATACATGAGACCAGTGGAGAGACCCCAGCAGACCACAAACCTGATCAGGGTAATCCCAAGGCAGATTTTAAATGTTACTGGGAACAGAGACACCCTGTAAAATGCCAATGTGCTTATCACAGATATCCTTGAATGACCACAACCTGACCAGATCCGAGACCTGCCCCCCCAATGACATTAAACTTGACCAAAACAGGGATCTCATGCAGAGAAAAATATGACAACCAATGGCCACCTGAATATCTAAAAGCTGACCTAAAAAGAGACTCTCAGCAGACACCTAACCTGACCAGCACAGAGTCCCCAGGCAGACAGACAATCTGATGAACACGGAGACCCCTGGTAGACCTTTATCCTGACCAGCATAGAGACCCTGAGGGGACTCACAAGCTGAGTAGCACAGAGACACTCAGCACACCTCAAGTCTCAGTAGGATAAAACTCCAAGGAGACTTAAAACTGGACAAGCACAGAGACAACCAGCCAACCTCCAACCTGACCAGGACAGGGAACTCAGTCAGACACTTAACCTGACAACTCAGAGACCCCAGCAGACCTGCAACCTGACCAGCTAAAAGAACCCCAACAGACCCAAAACTAGATAGGCACAGTACCTCATCAGTCTTCCAACCTGACCAGCAGAGAAATCAAAACAGATCCTAACCTTACCAGCACAGTGTCCCCAGGCATAACTTTAAAATGAATAGCGTGGAGACCTGAGGCAGACACTAAGTGAGACCACCACAGAGATATCAGAAGACTTTCAAATGCACATAGACTTCAGGAAGATCCTTAAACTGAGTAATCACAGAAACCGCTGAAAGACCCAAATTGACATATCATAGAGACTCCAAGAAGACTGCCAATTTTATCAACATAATTACCCACACCCGAACCCAAACCAAAAGAGCACAGGAACAGTAGGCACACACCCAACCTGACATGTACAGAGACCACCGGCACACCTCAAACATAACCAGGCACAGAGACACCAGGCTGACCCTCATTCTGACCAGCACACTGACACCCAGAAGACCTCAAATCTGAGCATCAAGGAAGCCCCAGCAGAAACACAACAGGGCTAGCACAAAAACCCCAGCAGAACCCCAACTAGACCAGCAAAGAAACACCTGATAGATCCCTAACCTGAACAGCACACAGACCCCAGAAAACCTGCAAACTGACCAGAACAGAGTCTCCAGGCAGAGATCCCTGTGACCAGTACAGAGACCCCAGCAGGCCCTCAACCTGATCAGCACAGACTCCAAAGTCTAACACCAATTGTGACCAACTCAGACACCACTGGCAGACCTCAAAGTGGACCAGCACAGAGATCCCCAGTAGACCTCTAATCTGACTAGCAAGAAATCACCAGCAAAACCTCAACCTGACAAGAAGAGTGCCCCAAAGTTCCCCAGCCTGAGCAGCAAGATGATCAAACCAGACCACCAACCTGAGCAGCACAGAGACTGGAGGATGACCCTTATCATTACTGGGCACACAGACACCCAGAAGAACCCTGCCATGATCAACACATAAACCCCTGGCAGACCCATAGCCAGACCAGCACAGAGACCCGAGAAAGACTCTCAACGTGCCTAGCCACAGAGAACTCAGACAGACACCCAACCTGACCACCACAGAAACCCAAGGTGGACCTCGAGCACAAGTACAGTGACCCCAGGCAGACTTCAAAACAGCAGCACAAAGACCCCAGGTAATCTTCAACCTCACCAGAAGAGAGACCTCAGGCAATCCCCCAAATTGACTGGGTACAAAGATGCTGAGTCAATACTTAAAATGACCAGCACAGAAACCCCAGGCAGACCTGTAAACAGATCAGCACAGAGATGTGGGGCAGTCCTCTAACCTCATGACAAGAGAGACCTCAGAAAAATACCCAACCTGTCCAGTGCAAAGATGCCCAGAAGACCCCCAATTAGACTGGAACAGAGAATGCTAGCATAACATCAATTCAATCAGCACAGAAACCCCCAGAAAACGTCTACCTGACCAGAACAGAGAACTCCAGTAAAACCCAAAACTCATTAGCAAAGAAAGCTCCAGAAGACCTCAATCTGATCAGCACAGAGACACCGAGCAGAACCCAAACCTGCCCAAAATAGGAACCACCGACTGATCTGAACCTGACCAGGACAGAGACCCCCACCAACCTCTAACATGACCAACACAGAGACAAGTATAGGGACCGATGCAGAACTGGAGCTTAAGCAGGAAAGAGACCTTCAGTAAAGTACAGTACCCAAAAGTACATTAACCTAAGCAGTAGAGAGATCCCAGCAAATCTCTAAACAGACCAGCACAGATACCCAAAGCAGACACCCTACATGACCACGCACAAAGATCTTCAGTGCATCCCCATCCTAACAAGCACAGAGTACTCTGAGAGAAACCTCAAGTGACCAGCATAGAGACTCCGGAAAGACCCAAACACTGAGCATCACAGAGCACCCAAGCAAACACCAATCTGACCAGAACAGAGCCCTACAGGTTGACCAAGACAGAAACACCAGGCACACATGACACAAGCAGAGAGACAAAAGCAGAAAAACAGAAGCAGACCCCAAACATGACTGGGAAAAACCCCAGGCAGATTTCAAATGTGACTGGAAACAGAGACCCCAGAAGAACACCAACTTGCCCAGCACAGAGACCCCTGACTGATCCCAACCTGACCAGAAGAGAGAGCTCCCATTGACCTCAAACTTGACCAACACAGACACCATAGGCAGAACCTCAACATGACAAGCCAGGGACCCATGCAGATCTGGAACCTGACCAGGAAAAAGACCCCCCAACATACACCTGGCCTGACGAGTACAATAAACAACAGTCCATTAACCTGACAAGAAGTGTGACCTCAAGAAATCTCCAAGCAGACCAGCACATATACCCCCAGCAAAATCCTGACTTGACCAGGCAAAAACGATCTTCAGCACATCCCAATCCTAACAAACACAGAGAACCCCAATGGAACCCCCAAATGACCAGTATAGAAACTCCTGGCAGACCCACAACCTGACCATCACAGAGAGATATAGTAGATCCCAAATCTGATCATCACAGGGAGCCCCAGCAGATGCCCAACCTGACAGCTCATAATGGAGACTGCCATTGTGACAAAACAGAGACCGAGGCACACATTAGACTACCAGAAAGACACCAACAGACCCCGAACCTGACCAGGACAGAACTAAGACAGATTCCAAATATGACTGAAAACAAAGACATTTAGCAGACCTCTAACGTGACCACCACAGAGTCCCCAGGCAGACAACCAATTTGTCCAGCAGAGCAACCAGATGCAGACCTCCAACCTGAGCAGTATAGAGACCCCAGAGGACCACTAAGCTGAAGAGCTCAGAAACTCCCTGAAGACTCCTGAACTCACCAGCAAAGAGACCCCAAGCAGACTCAAAAACTGACCAGCATAGAGACCCACAGCCAACCTTCAAATGGACCAGGACAAAGATCCCAGGCACACACTCAATATGACAAGCACAGAGACTTCAAAGACCTGGAATCTGATGAACAAAGACACTCCCAATATAGGTACAGTACCCCATCAGTAACCAAACCTGACCATCAGAGATTTGAAAAGAGATCCCAACCTGACCAGAACTAAATCCCCAGGCATACCTTCAGCATGACCACAATAGAGACCCAAACCAGACACTAAATGTGACCACCACAGAGACCTCAACAGACTTCCAAATACACCAGCAGAGAGACCCCAGGCAGACTTCCACCCTGGCAAGCACAAAGACCTCTGAGAGGCCTAAATTGACATAAAGATCCCAGAAAGACCAGTGACCTTACCAACACAATTATCCACAGCAGACCCCAAAGCAGGCCAGTGCAGAAACTCTAGGCAGACAACCAAGCTGATCAGCACAGAGACCCTAGGCTAACACACAAAATGACCAGCACAGATACCTCAGCACACCTCCAACAGAACCAGCAAAGAAACACCTGACAGATCCCCAACCTGAACAGCACACAGACCCAAGGAGACTGCACTCAAACCAAAACTGAGTTCCCAGACAGATATCCCTGTGACCAGCACAGAGATCCTAGCAGACCTCAAGACTGACCAGTACAGAGACTCCCAGCAGATCCCCAACTTGTGTAGCAGAGACCTTAGGCAGACCACCAACCTGAGCAGTACAGAGACCCCTGACATACTCTTAATATAACCGGGAACCAAAAGCCCCATATGATCCCTAACCTGACCATCACAGAGACACTTCTCAGACCCCCAACATGACCAGCCAGCACAGAAACCGCTAAAAACCTTCAAACCTCACCAGCACAGAGACCCCATGCTGAGAGCCCCATGACCAGCACAGAAAACCCACAGACCCCCAACTTAACCAGCACAGATTTCCTCAACAACCACCAATTCTCATGAGAATAGACACCTATGGTGGACCCCCAACTTGACCAGCCAGAAATCCCTAGTAGATCTCTAACCTGACCAACAAGAAATCACTAGCAGACCCCCAAGCTGACCAGAAGAGTACCCAGAATCCTGCCACCTGAGCAACAAGAAGATCAAACCAGACTTTCAACCTGACCAGCACACAGACCCCAGGGAGACCTTTATCATTACTGGGCACACAGACACCCAGAGGACCCCTGAAATGACAAGCCCATAAACCCCTGGGCAACCCATAACCATACTAGCAAATAGACCCAAAGTAGACTCTCAATGTGACCAGCCACAGAGAACTCAGGAAGACACCAACCTTGAGTAGCACAGAGATCCAAGGCAGAACCCCAATGTGACAAGCATGTAGACCACATGTAGACCTTAAAATTGACTAACACAGAGAGCCCCGCAATCTCCAATCTTACCAGCACAGAGACCCCAGATAAATCCCCAACTTGACTGTGTACAGAGACCCTGAGAAGATCCCCATACTGATCAGGAGAGAAACCACAGATGAACTTGAAAACTGTCTATCACAGAGATCTCAGGCCGACCTCTAATCTTATCACCACAGAGACCCTAGGGAGACCCCCAACCTGACTGGGCACAGAGACACCATTAAAACTTTCAACCTGACAAGTACAGAGACCCTTGAAAGACCCAAATTGACATGTCATTGAGACCCCAGAAACACCACCAATCTTAATGACACAATTACCCCCAGCAGACACCAAAGCAAGCTAGCACAGAGACCCTAGGCAGACACCCAACCTGAAATGCACAGAGACCTCAGGCAGATTTCAAACCTGACCAGGCACAGAGTCATCAGGTTGACCCCATCCTGCCCATGACACAGAGTCCTGGCAGAACCACAATCTGACCAGCAAAGGGACCCCAAGTAGAAACAACATGACCAGCCCAGCAACCCCAGAAGACCTCCAACTGGACCAACAAAGGAACACCTGACAGTTCCCAAATGTGAACAGCACACAGACCTCCAGCAGACCTGCTACCTGACCAAAACAGAGTTCCCAAGCCGATATCACTGTGACCAGCACAGAGACGTAAGCAGAGCCAAAAATGACCAGGACAGAGATCAAAGGCCACCTCCAATTTTGTAGTACTCAGAGATCCCCAGAAAACTCCTAACCTCACCAGCACTAATATAACCCCCAACATGACCAGCCAGCACAGAAACCGCTCTGACCAGGCAGACACCCATCTGACCAGCACAGAGACCTTGAGATGACCTCCAACCTGACTAGCACATAGATCCCAGACCAGTTTCTACCTCAGTGAGAACATAGACCCATAGCCTCCCTGTGACCTGACCAGCACAGAAATCAAGGCAGCCTCTCAACGTGATGATCACAGAGACTCCAGTAGATATGGAACATAAAAAGCAAAGTGACACCTGCTGACCCTCGACCTGACCAGCAGAGTACCATACCATTTTTCCAACAATGCCAGCAGAGATCCAACCAGACTGCCAACTTGACCAGCACAAAAACCTCAGACAGACACTTAACATGACCAGCACAGACATTAAAACAGACATGACCCTGACCAGCAAAGATGCCCCCAGCAGACTAACAACATGAACAGCAAATAATCCAAGCTGTCTTTCAACCTGACAGGCAGAGTGATTCAAACACACCTCCACTTTGACCAACGCAGTTACTCATGGCAGGTAACCATAGTGATGTTAAGTAATGAAGTACATAGCACATTTTCTAGGGAGATTTAAAAAAATCTACTATTTGCTCTCATACAGGCTGATTCAGTTTAATAAAATGTAATTCCAGCTTGACATTAATAACTGCCAGTAACTGACAGTTCTGTTTTCTTGGTCATGCTATCACAGAGCCTGAACTTTTCCACATCACTCTTGCTCTACTGCATAACATTCAACATCAACAGGCAAAGAAATCTTTTCAGGAAGTGATCTGCACAGGAAGATTCAGGAGCTTGCTCATTGTTCTTTGGGGAAAGCACATCAGACCACAGGGTTATGCAAGACCACCATTGACAGAAAGTAGGTTATCACCAGGAAGTCGCTGAAATGGATTGGTACAACTCAAGTGGCTAGAAGCACTAAGCCCTGCAAGTGCACACACCCTGGAAACTTGGGGATTTTATCTGCAGTCCTCCCCATTCTGGCCTTTAAGGACTGCAGTATCTTTCTGAATGTTTACTGATCCCTGATACAAAATATCTTTATTTTAAAAAGACAAGAGTGGAATATGCAAATTTCTATGTCACAGAAGAGCTCAAACATATGATATATTGTTTAAGTATCTCTTACTTCAACAGTAATCCCAGAGGTTTATAACAGTGGATTAGAAATTGACTCAATGGTGTGTTAAACTCACTATACCATAATTTATTAATGCCAGGATTTCTGTCCTCTGTTAAGAAAAATTTTATTGTGGAAGTTTCTGAGCAGATAATTTTTAAAGTAGTATTTGAGTAGGGGCATATTTGGCACTTCCTTAATACTCAATATCCTCTCTGGAAAAGCAATTTTCAAATCAGAGTCCTTAACTCATGGAAAGAATCAGTAAAAATTGTCTTGGTGATGAAAAAAGAACTGACTCTGAGTGATGAATACATAATGCAACATGTAGAGGATGTAATATGGAATTGTGCACTTTAAACCTATGTAATTTTTACTAATCAATGTCACCTCTATGAATTTAACAATAAAAAATACCTAATAAAATTTTCATGATGCTAATATTTACTTTCATTTCAGGTTTGATCTTAAATGTTATTTCATCAAATTTAAAAATTAAATTATTTTAAAAACCTTGACTATTTTCAGCAGTGTAGTGTTAAGGAAAGATTAGCTATATGAGGTTTTCTAGTAAAGGATTAATAAAGGAATCAAGCACTTGGCTCTCAATAAGGCAAGACTGCTCAGATTTCTAGTGGGAATATTTGATAGCACAAGCAAGATTGTTTGGGGGAGCTTAACTTAGAACATTTTTAAAAATGAGATGAAACACTGACACTGGTGCAAAGCCCCAAGGAAAATCATAGTAGAGTGGAAATATTTTTATTTAAAAAAAAATGAAATAGTAGAGGTGGCCCTGGGACACATTCAAAACACTGATGGACATAAAATGGCTGTGATATGGGTCTTTTCAGGTCTCTGAGTGCATCCTGGAAAAGTGGAAAACTAGATTTCTTAATGCGATTGGACTGGGGCGAAATGATAGTAGGGGAGAATGGGATGGGGAAGGAAGGAGGGCCATGGGGTGAAGTTGTGTATGGCAAGGCTCTAATAGGGGCTTGTACCTTCAAATCTGTTTTTTTTTCTTTGAGACTTGGTCTTTTGTATCCATCCTTTTTTCCTAGTTGTGTTTGGAGATGATGTGGCATTCCAATGCCAGGGAAGCTACCTGGACTTGCTTAAGATCAAGATCATTGCAAGGGTTTTAGTTTTACTCAGCAGACGGTCCAGAGTTTTATGAAATGTGTGCCATGGCAGAAAATGTTAAGTTGGCTAAAGCTAGTGTGACCCCATTCCAACCACTCCCCCAGACAAATGCACACAGCTTCAGATGGGTTCTATCTATGTGCCTCATGGGTTTTCCCACAACCGAAGGTGGCAAACTCTGACAGGGAACTGGGGAGAGAGGAGCAAAAAAAGTTAAACTGTGGGGGTGGTGCGGGGTTGGGTGTTCATAGTAATGATATGGGTAAGGAGTTGTGGGTATTCAGTTGTTCCAGAAAATGCTGCCGGACAAGAGAAAATGGAATATGGATAAAGCACCAGTATAAAAAGGATCTCTGCTAGCTGAATTTTCTATGATTTTGCCATTAATTCTAACTGTTGTTTTTGGTAAAAAATTAAATTTCATAATATTTTATGGTTCATATTATTATTGCAATTGGAATTTTATTCTAATTTTGTGGATATTGGGGTTTGATATAAATGCATACTGGTTATTTCTGGTAGCAACAGTCATAATTTTAGTGGCATCAATTATTTAATTTTCAAAATGATACTGTATCAGGTTATGTAATATGAAATTTATCTTTTTAAAAAGAAAAGATGTGAAATGATTCTCCTAAAAAATTCTGGACATGGAGTTCCCTGATGGTGTAGTGGCTAGGCTTTGGCACTGTCACTGCTGCAGTCTGGGTTTGATTCCCAGCCAGGGAAATACCCACATATAAAAAGAAAAATCCTGTACTCAATGTGTTATGGTAATTTAGATAGAAACATCAGCATCTCCTTTGGTCATGTTTGTGTTTCTTGCAGATTGTTAGAAATGCTGAGAATAAAGTGCTTGAGGCCAAGTCAGAGTTTAACAAAATTTTATTTTATTTTATTTTATTTTTTAATTCATTTTTATTGTTAGACTTATTGGGGTGACATCTGTTAGCAAGGATTACATAGGTTTCAGGCATACAATTCCACAGTGCATTGTCAACTTGATGCATAATAAGTTCACCAACTAATGTGACAAAATTTTATTAAGAGCATCTGAATGCAGATGGGCTGAGTTTCAGCATGGACATCTATTGTAGCTAGGGTTTTATTGGCAGAAAAGGAAGGCATTTTTGAAGAAAGGTACTGCTGTGCTGGCCGAATCATTACGTTGGAAGAGCAGCATATACGCCATTATCTAAGTGAATCTTGCTGTTCCAAAATTGATGTTACTTGTCTTGACACAGGTGTTACTTTACTCCAGATCTCAGGAAGCAGCCAAACTTCCAGGGGTGAGGTTGCTTAGCACACTTTCAGACCTTATATTTTCAGACCCCTGATTATATTAAATAAAGGAGAACAAGGCAGTGAGAGAAGAGAAATGGAATATGACATCAATTCTTTCTGGCTGCTTCCTGCTGAGAGTGGGTGTAGAGTAGAATTTATGTACAGCACTAAAGATGGGGTTGATAACGGGGTCTGGTACATTTTAGTAAAAAATTTAGTTCATTCTGGTGATGCGTCAGAGCCTGGCTCTGATTCTCCAAGAAAGACATGAATATCAGAAATAGACAATGTTCAAATAATAATTAATGAAAAATTATAAGGCCTGGGACAGCAGGAGAAAGAAGTAGTGAAAGAAACCATGAGTTAGTAGTGCATGAAAATGGCTAAATGTTCTTAGGTTTGAGGCTCATTCTGATATCTCTCAGATATTTTCTTGGATTTGTCCTGACTTATTAACATAGAAACAACATTTCTTCCTTAAGTAGAGTCTAATTCCCCCTTCAGCAGCCATATGGACATCTAAACTGGAGAAACCTGGGAGGATTGATGCAGGTTCAAGGTCTGCTCAGCTGCTTCCTGCAGCCTAGTAGCCTTTCCCTGCCTTCTGAACCAGCTGAGAGGAGTGTCATTTTGGGGAGTTTTTCTTTCCATTGTTAGATCTGGCATCCACACATATCTTAATTAGCTAGTAAGTCTAGAGATCTCTTCTCCTTCCCTGGTACCTCTGACTCACCCTTCATGATTCTCAACTCTCATTTCTCCAAAGTACTAGAGCTAAGCCAAAGAATCCCTTGCCCTTTGGCTTCATCTCTGACCGGGGTGGGGACACTCAACTGATTTGAGGGTTCTCTCTTTTGTTCTTTCTCTTTTGAGGTGTGAATGATTCTTCAACTGAGTTGTACCTCTTAGGACTTAGTGACTTTTTCATTTACCACTCTTTGGGTCTTGGAAAACTCTCAATCTGGTCCCCTTAAAAATACCCATTAAAGTTGCCATCTGCACAATCTTAGACCCTGAGGTCTGTCTGAAGACAATCAGACCAAGGGCCTTGTCTTTTATTGTAACATAGCATGGCCACAATATAAACTGGAAAATGGCTAACACTGGCCAGAGAATGGCACTTTTGATCACGACGTGCTCATGGACTTCAACAATTTCTGTCAAAGGACTGGAAAGTGGTCTGAAGTTCTTGATATTCACGGATTTTTACCCTCTGCACAGTACCTTACATCAGTCTTGCTCCACCTATCAGGTTCTCTAAATGTACTCTAAACATCTAGACTCAGAGCCCAAACAGGGGCCTTCTAAACTTCCTCCACTGGACTTTGTATCAGAAAAGCCAATGCCCACAACCACGTCTTGATTTTGATCCTGTGGATCATCATCCTTTCTCACCACATGGTCCTCAAAATCCTCCTGAACCCTCAGCTGCCAAGGCCTCTACTTCCTTTTATTTTGCTCCTCCTAGTTCTTCATTTCTATCCACTCATGCTCAGCCACTTGTTCCCTTTCTCCCCTTTAAGTAGGTGGCTGATGCTGAGGACGTATGTTTACTTCACATTTCCTTTTCTCTTAATGACATCTCTCTGATAAAAAATGCACCTTGGATCCTACTCTACTTACCCAAATACTTATACTAAAAAGATTAAATTTCTCACTCAATCCTATGATCTTACCTAGCATGATCTTTACATTCTTCTGTCCTCTAGTCTTAACTATGAGGTAAGAAATAGAGTCTGGCTCAATGCTCAAGCTTATGCTGATAAGCTAAATAGACAAGATCACACCACCCCATGGAAGCAAAAGCCATTTTTTGTGAGGACCCAGGATGGAAGTACAAGGCTGTGGCTCTGGGCCCTAGATACATAAGCCATATGATCACCTGCCTTATAGCAGAACTGCATATGGCCTCACTTTAAGGTGTCAATTAGGAAATGCTAACAGAAATCACCTAAGGCTCTGATGAGAACCCAGCTTTATTTCTTTCTAAGGTAACTGAAGCACCCCAAAATATACTAAGAGAAATCTAAACCCTTAGGAGGGAGTTATTTTTCTACATGTGTATGTGTGTGTGTGTGTGTGTGTGTGTGTGTGTGTGTGTGTGTGTGTGTATATATTTAATTCACTTTTTTTTATTGGGGTGACATCTGTTAGCAAGGATTACATAGGTTTCAGGCATACAATTCTACAATGCATTGTCAACTTGTTGTATAATAAGTTCACCACCTAACGTGACTTCTCTTTCCATCACCTCATATTTAGCTTCCCCTCCCTCCTCTCACACCCCTCCACTTTCTCCCCCCCTAACCCACTTGTCCCCAAATAAACATTAAACAATTGATTGTGTCAATAGGTTATTTGTTTGTTTGTTCATTTCATTTTTCTTTCCTTTCAGTTTTATATTCCGCATATGAGTGAAGTCATACAGTTCTTGTTTTTTTTTCTGTTTGGCTTATTTCACTAAGCATGATGATCTCCAGGTCCATCCATTTTGTTGCAAATGGCAGTATTTCATCTTTTCTTATAGCTGAGTAATATTCCATTGTGTATATATGCCACAGGTTCTTTATCCAGTCATCTGTTGCAGAGCACTTTATTTGATTCCATGTTCTGGCCACTGTGAAGAGCGCTGCGATGAACATTGGGGTACATAAGTCTTTGTGGACAAAGGTTTTCAGTTTCTTTGGGTAGGTCCCCAGAAGGGGGAATGCTGGATCAAATGGCAGTCCCATTCCCAATTGTCTGAGGAAACTCCACACTGTCTTCCACTGTGGTTGTACCAGTTTGCATTTCCACCAGCAGTGTGTGAGAATTCCTTTTTCTCTACATCCTGTCCAGCACTTGTTATTTCTGGTCTTGCTGATAATAGCCATTCTAACAGGTGGTATCTCATAGTGTTTTTGATTGGCATTTCCCTGATAGCTAATGAGGATGAGCATTTTTTCATATGTCTGCTGGTCATTTGTATTTCTTCGTGGGAGAAGTTCCAATTTCTTTTTTTTTTCTTTTTTTTTAATTCATTTTTATTGTTAGACTTATTGGGGTGATATCTGTTAGAAAGGATTACATAGGTTTCAGGCATACAATTCTACAGTGCATTGTCAACTTGATGTATAATAAGTTCACCACCTAATGTGACTTCTCTTTCATCACCTTATATTTAGCTTCCCCCCCTCCTCTCCCACCCCCTCCCCTTTCTCCCCTCCCTAACCCACTCGTCCCCAAATAAACATTAAACTATCGATTGTGTCCATGGGTTATTTGTTTGTTCATTTCTTTTTTTCTTTGCTTTCAGTTTTATATTCCGCATATGAGTGAAATCATGCAGTTCTTTGTTTTTTCTG
>PVJL010015517.1:0-24040 GCA_004026885.1 Lyroderma lyra | reverse complement strand
CCCCCAATCTCCTCCCATCTATCACCATCATAAATCTAGTTCCTATCTGACACTATAGTTATTATGACATTACTGACTACATTCCTTGTGCTATATCCTACATCTCCACTTTGTAACAATCAATTTGTACTTCTTAATCCCTTTCCCCTTTTCACCCAAACCTTCAACCCTTCTCCCAACTGGCAACCATCAAAATGTTCTCTATGAGTGTGTTTCTGTTTTGTTTATTTCATTCTTTAGATTTCACATATAAGTAAAATCACATTGCATCTGTCTTTCTCTGTCTGACATACTCCACTCAGCACAATACCCTCCAGGTCCATCCATGCTGCTCCAAATGGCAAGAACCCATTTTTTCATGGCCAAGCTCTTATTGTATATATGAACCACCTTCTCTTTACCCACTTATCCATCAGTGGACACCTAGACTCTCTCCACATCTTGGCTATTGTAAATAATGCTGCAATGAACATATAGATGCACACATTCCCTTGAAGTAGCATTGTGGATTTCTTCAGATAAATACTCAGAAGTGGAATTACTGGATCCTTCTTTGTCTCTTATTATAGCTTTTGTTTTAAAGTCTATTTTGTCTAGTATAAGTATTGCTACCCTAGTCCTCCATCCCTACCTTCATTTTCATGAAATAACTTTTTCCATTTCCTTACTTTTGGTCTGTGTGTGCTTTCCAACCCAAAGTGAGTCTCTTCTAGGCAACATATGTAAGCCTTTTTTTTTTCTTACCCATTCTACCACCCTATATTTTGATTGGAGTATTTAATCTATTTCCATTGAAAGTAATTGTTAATAGATATATAGTTATTTCCATTTTATTATTCACATTAAAATTTTTTTTCTTAAAAAAGCTTCTCTAACGTTTCTTATAATACTGATTTGATGGTGATAAACTCCTTTAGCTTTTTCTTGTCTGGGAAGCTCTTTATCTGTCCTTCAATTTTAAATGATAGCTTTGTTGGCTAGAACAGTCTTGGTTGTAGATCCCTGCTTTTTATCACATTAAATATTTTGTGCCAATTCCTCCTGGCCTGTAATGTTTCTGTTAAGAAATCAGCTGACAATTCAATGGGAGCTCCCTTATAAGTTACTGGTTGCTTTTCTCTTGCTGCTTTTAAGATTATCTCTCTGCTTTAACATTTGATATTTTAATTATGATGTGTCTTGGTGTGGGCCTCTTTGAGTTTTCCTTGCTTGGAACTCTCTGCACTTCCTGGGCTTGAATGTCTATTTTCTTCCCTAGATGAGAAAAATTTTCAGTCATTATTTCTTCAAGTATGTTTCCAATATCTTGCTTTCTCTCTTTTCCCGGTAATCCTATGATGTGAATGCTGTTACACTTGATGTTGTCTCAGAGGTCTCTTAAAGCCTTAGTTTTCAATCACTGGTCCATTTCTTGCTGATCTGTGAAATAGTAACTATTTCAGGAAATAGTTTGAAACAGCAGAGAATTTTTTGGTGGACTGGGTCCCATTTGTGGACTGGCACTTGAAAACCACAGCTCTATGGTTTTTATTTCTCACTTACTAGTCCTGGAAATAATCTTTCTATTTTCATCTGATCTCAAATGTAAAAAGGTTGAAAACCACTGTCTTAAATTATCCTCATTTTTAAAAATTGTTTTTTTCCTTTTGCTGTTATGACTGTTTCCTGCTACCTTGTCTTCTAAATTTCTATTTTGATCCTCTGCTTCATCTAGTCTGATGGTGATCTCTTCTAGTGCATTCTTCATGTCATTTACTGTATTCTTCATTTCTGATTTATTCTTTTCAGTGGAATTTATGTCTTTTATTATCCTTCCTATTTCTTTGTTGAAATTCTCACTAAGTTCTTTGAGCATCCTTATCACCAGTGTTTCGAATTCTATCTCTGGTAGGTTGCTTGCTTCCATTTTGTTTAGTTCTTTTTCTGGAGTTTTTCTCCTGTTCTTTCATTTAGGATGTACTTTTTTGTTTCTTCATTTTGGCTGCTTCTTTGTGTTTGTTTCTATGTATTAGGTAGATCTGCTATGTCTCCCTGTCTTGCTAGGTGCCCTGTGGGGCCCAATGGCACAGTCTCCCTGGTCACCTGTGTGGGGTATTTCAAGAGTGTCCCTTGTATGGGCAATGTGGGTCCTCCTACCATAGTTGAGCTTTGATTGTTATTGGCATGTTAGTGAGTAGAATTGATCTCCAGGCTGACTGGTTGTGGAGTTTGGACACATCTACAAATTATGGGCTGGTTTATGTGGGTCTTACAAGATGGAGCACAATTTACTTCTGCTTGTTGAGACTGTCTTTTTGATGTGTGACTTGTGGGGCTAATTAGGTGGTGCTCTGTTGTAATCTGAAGCCAACCTCCAAGTATGTTGATTCTGGAGCCTCTTGGGGAATCGCTGATGCAGGCCCAGGTCACCCACTGCCTGTGAGCAGCTGAGAACTACCTAATAGATACTACAGAGAGACTTGATTCACAGTTGGTCACTGCCTGTGCTGGACCTGGAGGTGTGTGGGAGAGGCCACATTATGAACTGATGATGGTTGCCACCAGTACCAGAACTGTAGTAGCTCTGCAAAAAGCCAAGACACAGATGTCTGATGTCAGTTGCAAGCTCCCATAAGGTTCAGTCACTAATAAAACCTCCTTAATTATGGAGTTGAGTGTGTTTGTTTCTTAGTGAGTCACCAGTGTGGAGCAAGTGGAGATCACCAGACAAATTCAGATTTCGATTTGGCCATGGGATGGGGAAAAGGCATAATATAGAAAAGACAGCACCTAACTACCAGATGCATGGGAGGAGGACTCCCTAACAGTGAAGATGGCGACTATCTTTAGCATTCAACCTTAAGCCACATACCCCAGTCTGCACCCTGACCCCATATATCTTCAATGTCCCTACTAAGTTGCTGTTCTTTCTTTAGAGGGAGTGCCTGTGGGTAAGTTTGTGAAGGCCCTTTAAGCAGACATCTAGATAACCTGCAGCCTTCTGTACCACCCAGACAATTGGAATCCCACGATTTCACAGTCAGATATTGTGGGGGCCCCACTTCCCAGCCCTAGTACTCCACACTGGGGAGCCTGGTGTGAGACTGAGGTTTCTTTCTCCTCCATGGAAACTTCTGTGGCTGAGATATCCTTCCTGAATTTCATGTGCCTCACAGAGGCTTGGGACCAACTTGGTTTGCATCTCCACCCCACATACTAGTCTCGATGTGGCTTCTTCTTTATATCCTTAGTTATGACTTCTGTTCAGCTAGACTTTAGATGGCTCTCTAGGTTGATTACTTTATATAGAGTTGTAAGTTTGATGTTTTTACAGACTGAGGCAAGCACAGCATCTATCTACTCTGCCATCTTAGATCTCTCCTAATTATTTTAAGTCACTAACTTCCAGGATGTTTTAATGCAGAAAAAGCTTATTAATACAATATTGAAGCAAAATTCAATTTCTCTCTTTTTATTCCTAATAGGACCTCTGTTGACATATAGGACATTGGTCTCATAGTAACCATATATTTTGTTATTTTTATATTCACTTAATCTGTATTTTTATACATGTATTTATACAATATATATCTATATCATCATTTATATATAAATATATGTGTCTCCATCTACATTAGAAGAGCAAGCTCAGTCTAAACTGGAATTCAGAGTCCCATGAATCTAATGAACAGCTGAGCTGGGTGTTATAAGCCTGCACATAGATAATTTAATCTGCATTGTGTGAGAAAAATGGAGTAACTCAGGCTCTCTTGCCACACTTTTGTTGGAATGATGCACACCCATTATGTAACCATGACTTGCACTTTCTCAGCTTGCAGCCATTTTGTTGTTTATATATCTTATGAGCTTGCTTCTTGACTGCCTGCCACTTTTGTTCTCCTGCCTATACAAGGAGATGAAACTCTGGGAGGGAGCTATGAGCTATTGAGAGAGAACCCCCAGATGCCATTTTGTTGCTCTGCTTCTGGAATAGAAGCTATGTTTAAGTTGCCTGTGGCTCTTCAATTTTTCTTTGGTTTGCCTCGGTCCATTGCAAACCATTTTGGCCTCAGTCATTTGCAATACACATTGGAAGAAAGAGAGGCTGTAACAAAGACATTTTGGAATGAGAACTTTAAGAAAGAAATTGGGGAAAAATATTGTATAGGAGGGAAATAAAAAATTAGATTATCTTCTGGAGGATGAGGCCCCTTGTATTACAAGTTTTCCCAACTAGGTAAGTGTTCTAGGAATCTATCTCCATCAGTGTACCAGCTGGCATTGTGAGAGGCTGCATTTGGCTTCAGTGAATTTTTTTAAGAGAGTCTTTCAATGCATCTGCCTGTTTCATGATGGGTGATTTACATGAACAACATACAGCATGACAACACACCTGCCCACATTATGCTGAATGTTCAATAGTTTTTGACCAAAAATGGCATGACTTCCAGGTCCCACCTTCTTACTCATCCAATCTTGGGCTGAGAGACCTTTTCTTTTTTTATTTCCCTGGCTGAAAAAAAATCTTCAAAGGGAAATGTTTTACTGTTGTGTAGGAGGTGAAAGAAAAAAAGACAGAATACTAAAAGGCATCAAAATTGACATGTTCAAAAGCTGTTTTGAGCAGTGGAAAAAGCATCTCTATAGGTGTATTGCATCAAACAGAAAGCACTTCGATGACAACTGAGGTTTAAACGTGTAAAGACAAATACACTTTTTAAGTAAATAAATCCTGTTTTGGGGGTCTCCCCTCCTCGTATATTCTCAAGCCTGATGTAATAGACTATGTGTGAGTTCAGTGACATTTCTCTCATTTCTCAAGAACATAATTTGGTTTTGGTGCATTGGTGATTAAAAAGAAAATACCCCAGTTTGACAACCTGATGTTCATGCATTGGGAGGCTCTGATTTAATGAAGGGTATCAAGAGAGTAACAGTAGAAAAGTATTATCCTAAAGAGTAGTAATGGAGGAGAGTAGGGGTAAAGAACCTTACTGTCCATGAGCCCAAGTATAGCACAAAGGCTGAAAAAAAATGTGGGAGAGTTGGTTGGGAGAGGTAGAGAGTGAAATTGTAGTTTTAGTATTTATATATACCTAATGGTTCCCATTGTTTGGTATATTTTGAAGATTTTGTCACTTTAATAACTAATCCTTTACTACCAATGCTCCTTTAAATTTTCTTTTAACTGTATGCTACAAGTTAAGTATATAAAAAAAGACTGAATTGAGATATTAATAAAAAGGAATCAACTAATGCCAAATGATGACAATAGATTTTGGGTGAAGAAATTCTAAAGCCAAAATGTACAAACAGAAGCAAAAATATTCAGATAGCAAGTAAAATGTACTTGTCTGTCCTAAATGATAAAGAGAATAAATTGATGAAGGAAGAGTAACATCATATTACCCAGAAGCACACTTTTAAAAAGTTATATGTTACATATGCTATGATTTAATTTAATTTCTCTTTAAAAATTTAATTCATTATTGCAGTACTATTTGTGATAAATGAAACTTGAAACATATCTTGTGGAGTCAGATACCTTGAGCAGAACTTTCATGCTAAAAGAAAAACAAACAACAAAAACGAACTCAGAATGTAATAATTATTATATACAGAAAAAAAAATTCCAATGAAATTTTTTTCTGGAAGACAAATGTAACCCAAGTACATCAATTTCTCATTAAAATAGATCTAGCCAAAGATGAAGAAATGCTGAATTATATTAATGGCCCTCTCTCATCTTTTGCATACACCAAATTCTTTTGGTTTTTTTCCTACTTCACAACTCCTTTTTGGTTCTCTTCTGCCCCTGAGCCACAGGTATAAATGCCTTCAAGGGTGTTTCTCTCGTCATTTCCTTTATGATAAACCTCATTTAATCTGATGAATTAACAATGCAACTGATTCCTCCACCTCTTTTTTTACTTACATTTTTATCCCTCTTCTGAGTGCTTCCATTTTTGGCTTCACTGGTATCTCAGCTTTCACATCCTATCGGCGTCTCAAACACCATTCATACAATCTTAATTGATCAATTCACATTCACCTCTTTTCCTTAACTTCCTATTTGTTTTGATGACATTTGATTGCAGATTATCGACTACATTCAAAGTCCCAGGCTTTTACTTCTCCCACATCTGTACACCAAAATAAAAAGATTGCCAAGTTCTCAGGCATCTGTAGTCCATGAATATCTTGCAGGCTCTGTTTTTCTTTCTATTTTTTTCTGCTATGACCCTAGTTTAGATAGCATTACCTCTTACTTGGATCACTGTACTTGTCATCTCACTTGGCATTATTTTTTTTTTTACTTTCATTATCAAATTCATTCCTTCTCCAATTAATTTGATTATAATACATCCTTGTTTAAAACCTGAAAATATTTTTCATTTTTCTTGAATAAAGCTCAAACACATTAGTCACTCAAACCTCTTCATCAAGAACTATCATTCCAAATCTATTTCAAATTGACTTTCTTTGGGTACTGTAGATCTAGTCAAACTCTTCTACACATCCTTTCCTGTGCATGGACCATGAGTTTCTTTCACTTTGGTACTTCCTTTTTTCTTTGTATATTTTTCCCATATCGAAATATCCAAATTATATTTATTCATAAAAGTTTAGTTCTAATATAATCTCTATTAGATTCAGCTAAAATGTAGTGAGCATTTATGGTAGATTCTATCCCAAGTACATTATCTCATTTACGTTCATAACAAGATATTACTATTCTTATATTCTTATTACAGATTAATATTCTCATTACACATTTATGTAAATGCATCTCTTACAAAACTGAGACATAAGTCATATTTAATGTATTTTATTATCTCACAGTTCTTTGGTAAAGATAGGTACTCAATCAATATAAATACAAAAGTGAAAAACTATGTGAGTAATGTATTCAGCAATTCTGTTCTATTTATCCATATCTTTCATTGTCAAGAAGAATTTGAGAGTTTATAATTTTTCAATAAAAATTTTAAAAGAAAATAAAGAGTAAAGAAATAAAAAATAAAATGAATTAATATGTAAGGTTAGTTTATAGTAACTATGAAGTGTGGTCTAGTTGTATCTGTCAAAGGTGGGCCACTAATTTGATGGTAAGCCAAGGCAAAGAGAGAAATACAGCTATTAGTTTACATTATAACCAACATTCATGAGGTGAAAGTAAGTTATTAATGGAAAGCTCAATTCTTACTGGCAGAAAACTGGAAAGATATTTTTCTAAGATGTCTTCATAAGGAAGATTCTGTTTGATGTAGTAAATAACATCTTCAACATCATACTTAAAGTACATGAGATGTGTGTTGTCTTAAAAACCAACCTTATCCTTGGGGCTACTCTCTCAAGAATTATAGGTAAGTTACCACAGAATAGAAATAATTATAAAAGAAATAGACATCTTAAGAGTGGTAGAGAGGGTCAGACATTATTGAAGTGACAACTGTATTGAGCTATTTCACATAAATTGTAGAGGAAATAATGATATACTTCATGTATACTTCCTTTTTTCTCCTCTCTTTTTAAGCAGAAAATGAAAGAGTAATTCAGTGTTATGATGGATTTCTTAAGATACTTGAAAGTTATTAGCTACTTAGGAGGTCTTTGTTATACCCATCCACCCAATGGAAAAAATGACAAATACTCTCACAGTGTAATTATGCACATCTGTGATATCAAAACCGTAGTCAGCGATGATATCAGAAAGTACCAATAATACATATATGTCTATGTACATGTACACACATACACACACATATATTTCAATATATATTCCATGTTACTTCACAAAATAGTCCATCACAAGGTATTAAACTTAGTTTTATTTTTCTCTCTCAATGCCCAAACCTTTGTCAGCTAATTGTCACTTACAATGATTATTCTGCTTTTGAGGTGATTAGACATATTTCATTACTACAAATAAAGAAATTTCTTAGTAAATTATTCTTCAAGAGTAAATAAGAAATTTTGTGTGCTGACAATAAAAAAAACCCTTAAATTTCCTACCTTGTGATTACTGTCAAAATGCACAATGGGCTTTCAAACAGATTCTCATGAGGAAACATTCTGTTTATTTTGTCACGCTTTTTCCATTATTTTAAAAATGAGTGAAAGCCTGAAAACACTGGGAAGTGTGAAAATAACCCCCAATTTTTAATTTTCAAAATGCTCTTGGGAAGCACATTTCATGTATAATTGCAAATGCTTTGTGAAAGAGCTTCAGAATGGCATGAGCTGAAGGATTAAGTATATACCATTTTGGAAAACAAAAAATTTTCTTGTGCTGTTTCGTTTTTGCTTAAGGAGACTTATCAATTTATGCCAGTGATGAAAACTGATTGGTTCAGTTGAGTGGCTCTAAAATGTTTGTTAGTTAATTGCTCCTAAAAAATAAGAAAACTAATCAAACATCTCCTAAAGTCCTGTAAATTAACTGAACATCTCCTAAAAGACTGAAAATTAGCCCAAACAAATAAAAAACAGTAACACCTTACATAAGCATGGTTCTTGTGAAACTTGTCTACTTACACATTGCTGGAGACATTGTGGATTGGCACGCCCCATTTGGAAAGCATTATGATACCACATAGCATGTATTGCCATCTAGCATATATATATCCAAGCCACAAAATTTCTCTTCAATGCAACACTTTTTTTCTTGATGGCCAGCCTGCAGCCTTGGTTAGGTGACAAATCTAAACCCCCATTTAGATTCCCCATATGACTAAATGCTAACTTCTGTCTTGTGACTTCGGGCTACTTGAGTTCCTGTGCATATGTGTGTATGTGTATGAATGTGTTTGTCTTTTGGATAATAGTGGTCATTATACACTATTTTTTTTTTAGCAAACACTGTGATATATATTTTACAAATATCATCTTTTAATTTTTATAATAATCATGTTTGGTAGATATTGTTATATTTATTTTAAAGATAAACATTGACCTAAAATAAGATTAATTAACCTAACCACATCACAGCTAGAAAAATGCTCAGCTGACAAAATGCTGTAATTACAATACATATAACTTTGATTGCAAGGCAGATAGCCTTAACTACTGAACTCTCAATTATTATTTTTTTAAAAACAGGCTGACTAGTATTTGAGCTACTTCTGCACAAATCTTACTTCCTTGGATGTGGATCAAAGAACTTAGAGTTGTCATTCACAATCTGAATCACCTTTAAAGAGTTGTTGACACCTTGTACAAACCTTCTGTGTGTGGTAATGTCTCTCCTTTTCCAGCTGTCTGTACATTTCCAAGTTTATCTTTGCCTGCCTTTCCAATACTCCGAAATTGGAAAGCATGTTGTGTGTTTATCATACATTTCCTACTCAGTGTTCTCTCAGACATCCATGCCCTGTACCCTGCTTTTTGGCTATTCAGTGGAATGGAGCATTCTCTTGCTGATAAGTCACCAGTTCCCAAGAAAATTCCTCTGCATTTTGATTAGTTTTAGACTGCAGATCTTATCTCAGAGCTGCTGCATAGTCAGTGTTCATGGGGTCCCTTGTCCTCTGAGACCACCTTTGTTTAAGTCCAGTAGATTAGAAGGGCATCAGGTAGATTAAAGGCAATGACATACTTATAAGACTGAACATCAAACAGAACGATTTTACTAAAAAAGTAAAAAAAAATGTAACCAAAATGCACTTTTACAGTGGCAAGTAGTTGGTAAATTGAGATATTTAGGGTCTAAATAACAGGCATTTCTGAGGAATAATCTCATTTAATCTTCATGTAATCTTTTAACAGCCCTATTGTTCAACTATTCACCGAAACATTTGCCATGTTATGGCATGTTAACTTGTTCATTTCCTTTGCTCTATACTATTCCATTACATGAATATCCCACAATTTATTTGCACAATTCATTTGACAATTCTACTGTTGATGAACACTAGCGTTATTTCCCATTTGAGGCTACTACAAATTCGGCAGCTATGAAATTCTTGTACATGTCTATTGCTGGATATATATATGCATTTATATGGGCATATATTTTGGAGTGGAATTGCTGGGCCATTTGGTATTTTTATGTTTAGCCTTAGCATATAATGCCAAACAATTTTCCAAGTGATTATATCAATCTATCCTTCATTCTTCTATGATAGTTCCCAGTGCTCCTTCTCCTCAACAAATCTTGGCATTGACAACTTAATTTTAGCTATTCTGGTGGGGTGTACTATCTTCTTTTTGTGGATTTAATTAACTTTTCCATAATGACTATTAAAGTTAAGTACTGTTTTAAATGTTTACAGGCCATTTTTACATCTTTTGAGAAGTGCCCCTTCAAGTCTTTTGCTTATTTTTGTTTTTGGTTGTTTGTCTTTTACTGAAGTTCTTTACATATTGTGGATACAGCCTTTTCTTGGTGTTGTAAATACCTTCTCCCACTCTGGCTTGCTTGTTAATTTTTTTTGTGACTTTTGGTAACCAGAAGTTCATGGTTTTAATATGGTTCAAATTTTCAATATATTTCTTAGATACAGTGATTATTGTGCCATATTAAAATATATGTGTCATATTATAATATATGTTAATAAATTATATTCCAGATGCTTTCCTTTTTCTTTTTAATTCTACAATTCATGTGAAATTGCTTTCTATGTATGACGTGAAGTAGAGATCAAGTTTTTATTTTCCCATATGTATATGCTATTGAATCAGTACTATTTATTGAAAAGACTGTCTTACTGTATTGCTCTCCAGTGTGACTTTTATAACCCAAGTGTCCATTTATGTGTGTATCCATTTCTGAACTCTGTTTTCTATTGTTATAGATTTAACTATTTTGCATAAATCCCTTTTAATTACTGTAGCTTTAAAAATAAATCTTAATGTGAGGTGCAGCAATACTTACCTTTTTTCCTTCCCTTTTTCCAGTTTTGACCTACCTGCATTTCGCTTTTTGTATTTAAATACAAATTCAAAGATTCATTTGTTAATTTTTATGCACATATAGACCTGCAGGGTGATAGTGGTCCTCTTTGTGTAATTCCCAGTTTCAGAGAGGATGATTTCATATTTCACTATTAAGTGTTTTCCTATACTGATTTTTAAAAAATCAGTCTATCAATTAAATAAGTCTCCTTCCTTTCCTAGTTTTCTAAGGGTTTTTACAATACTGTGATACTAAATTTTTTAAATTGTTAGACTTATTGGGGTGACATTGGTTAACAAGAATTACATAGGTTTTAGGTGTATAATTTTACAGTGCATCATCTATGTGTTGCCTTATGTCTTCACAACCAGTGTCAGTTCTCTTTCCATCACCATAAATTTGAAACCCTTTCCCTGCTCTCCCAATCCTTCCCTCTCCTCCCACCCCCTCCCTCTTTGTCCCTGTGTGATCACTAAAATTTATAAAATCCTTGAGAATGCTTTTCTGTTCATTCTGTTAATGTGGTAAAGATATGTGATTTTTTTGTTTGTCTTTTTTCCTGTTAAAGGAGTAAAACACACTAGCTAATATTCTAATGTTAAAACAACCCTAATCTTTCTGAAATAAACTACTTGGTTTCTCTAAATTATGATATACACAGTTACACACACATGTACACAACTACATATACATATTCACTATTAATACATTTAATCATATGAGTTGTATATGTTAATTCAGCATGCTAATACTTTTGTTTAGTATTTTAGAATCTATATTCATGAGTGAGATTAACCTGTAATTTTTGTCTTTTAAGAGTCCTTGTTAGGGTTGTCTAGCTTCAGGGTGAGGGCTGGAGAGGCAGCTTTCTCCCAGAGAAAAATGTTGGCAGAATACATTATTTCTTGGTTGAACGCCCCTCCTCCTGACATGCAGATGCAGGCAGCCACCTTATCTGAGTTTCTATCAACCTGTTTGTCTGCCCTGCCCTAGTGATTCCCTGAAAACTTGTTCTACCCAACTTTTGAGCACACCCAAGTCACTTCTAGTGACTTTCCCATACAAATAGCCTGTCTTGGCTTATGCTGTGGACTTCCCTAAAATCTCTCAAAGGTTCACAAAACCTAAACAAGCATCACTTGGCTGTGGCATGTGCTGTACCTTTTGCTGAGCATCCCCAAGCCTGGCACTAATGAACACCAGCCTCAGTTTGCATAGTGCCTCTCAAGGCACTTCTGGGCCCAGCACAAGTGGCAGCCATCTTCATTGATTTGTGGCTCATACCAGGTGGCCCCAGACAGGGCACAGGTTGCAACTGAATTTGGCCTGTGGTGGGTCATCTCCTAGGAGACACCAGAGTTGGCATGCCCAGTGATCAAATTTGGATGGAGCTGGAACATCACTCAGCTGCCTCCAATGATGACACACACAATGGCACATTGCGCAGGCACCAGAGCATACTGCTAGAGTGAATCTTGCTCCATAAAGTCAGTCCCTTCACAATAGCTCCTTGACAGTAGTCATGGCCAGACTTTACTACAAATCAGCCCTAGGGTCAATCCCTCCCATTGACATGCCAACAGCAATCAAGACTCAACTACAACAGGAGGTCACATATAATCTACACAATGGACACACCTGGAAAGCCTGGCTCTGGTGACCAGGGAGAGTGCACCAGTGGACCTCACGGTCCAGTCTACCAAGACTGGTAGATATAGTAGCCCTACCTAATGCATAGAAATAAACACAGGGAGGCAGTCAAAATGGGGAGACAAAGAAACATTTCTCAATTAAATTAACAGAACAAATCTCTAAAAAAAGAACTAAACAAAATAAAGACAAGCAACCTATCAGATGCAGAGTTTCAAACACTGATTATAAGAATGCTCAATGATCTCAGGTAGAACTTCAACAAATAGACAGGAAACATAACAATGGAGGGAGAAAAACATAAAAAAATACAACAGCTAGAAATGAAGAATACAATAACTGAAGAATACATTAAAGAAAATCCACAGTAGATTTGATAAAGCAGAGGGTCAAATCAGTTATTTGGAAGACAAGATAGCAGAAAACATCTGATCAGAATAACAAAAACAAAAATAAACAAAACAAAACAAAACTTCAAAAATCAAAAAAGCGAAAACAGAAACCAACCAACCAACCAACCAAACAAAACATGAACATAGTTTAAGGGGCTTCTGGGACTAAATCAAGTGTACTAACATTCACATAATAGGGGTACTAAAAGAAGAAGAGAGAGAGCAAGAAATTGAAAACACATTTTAAAAAATAATGAGTAAAAACCTTCTCTAACTTGACAAAGAAAATTTACATACAAAACCAGGAAGTACAGAAAGTCCCAAACAAGATGAACCCAAAGAGGCCCACATCAACATGCATCATAATTAAAATTCTAAATGTTAAAGACAAAGAAAGTATCTTAAAAGTGCAAGACCGAAGCAGTTAGTTACCTACAGGGAGCTCCCATATAGCTGTCATCTGATTTCTCAACAGAAACTTTGCAGACCAGAAGGGATTGGCACAATATTTAAAGTGATGAAAAGCAAGTACCTACAACCAAGATTACTCAATTTGGCCAGGCTATCAGATAAAGAGCTTCCCAGATTAAAAAAAAAAACTGAAGTAGTTCATCACCACCAAATTATAAGAAATCTTAGAATGAATTCTTTGAGATGACAGAAAAATAAATACAAACTATGCATAATAAAATGGCAACAACTATGTATCTGTCAATAAGTGCTATTAATGTAATTGGATTAAATGCTCTGATCAAAAGATAGGGTGGCTGTATGAATAAGAAAACAAGACCCTTACATACACTGCCTACAAAAGACTCACTTTATCTTAAAAGACATACAGAGACTGAAAGTAATGAGATGAAAAAAAAGATATTTCATGAAAATGGAAACAACAAAAAACTGGGGTAACAATACTTATAACAGACAAAATAGACTTTAAAACAAAGACTATAGCAAGAATCAAAGAAGGACCCAGTAATCCAAATTCTGGGTATTTATTTGAAGAAACCCAAAAAGCTACTTTGATGGGGTGTGTGCTTCCTTCCATATATTCAGTGCATACTGTTTACAATGGCCAAGATGTGGAGGCAACCTGAGTGTCTGTGGATAGATGAATGGATAAAGAGTAAGTGGTACATATAAGAGCTGTCCGGAAGAAATATCCAGCCATAAATGCCTCTATGTTTCATATTACATGGCTGGGTACTTTCCACCATCCTGCATATATACAATGGAATATTGCCCAGCCATGGAAGGGAATGGGCTCTTGTCATCTGCAGCAGCATGGATGGACCTGGAGGGTGTTCTGCTGAATGAAGTGTTAGAAGGAGAAACACAGATGTAATGTGATCTTATATGTAAAAATTAAAGAACAAAACAAACAAAACAGAAACAAACTCATAGATACAGAGAATATTTTAATTGTTGGCAAATGAGAGGAATGTTGTGGTGTGGGTAAAAAAGAAGGGATTACAAAGTACAAATTTGTTGTTATACAGTAGTCATGGGGATGTAGGGTACAGCATAAGGACTATAGTGCATAATATTGTAATAACTATGCATGGTTTCAGATGGGTATGAGATTTATTAGGATGATAGATGGTAGAAGATTGGGGGGCAGGGTGATAAAGGTAAATGAATTGAGAAATACAAGTTGGTAGTTACAAATTGGTAGTTACAATATAGTTATGGGGTTGTAGATCAAAGCATAGGGAATATAGTCAATAATATACTAATACCTATATATAGTGCCAGGTTGGTACTAGACTAGTCAGGGAAATCACTTCTTAAGTTATATAAATGCCTAACCATTATGTTGTATAACTGCAATTAATATAAAACAATATTGAATATCAAAATAAAGTGTAAAAAAGACTCTCCACCAGCAAACACACACACACACACACACACACACACACACACACACACGTGTAACCATTATCCTGTACACCTGAAATAATATAAAATAATATTAGATATAAACTGTAATTAAAAATATGAAAGGAGGGAAAAAGTGAAGAGGAATAAGGGGTTTAAAATTTCAGATATAATACAAATAAGTCATGGGGACGTGATATACTGCATAGGGAACATAGTTAGTAATAATGTGATAGTGTGGAATGGTGTTAAATAGTTGCTGGACTTACCATGATGATCACTTTTTTTAGGTATATAAATTTGAATTACTATGGTGTATACTTAAAACTAATGTAACATTGTATGTTGGCTATATTTTAATAAAAACCTTTAAAAAAAAGTCTTAGGTTTTGTGTCAAGGTTATTGCGGCTTCATATAATGAGTTGTGAATGATTTCTAATTTTTTTTTTTTTTAAGCATCTAGATTAAAATTTTATTTTGTTGTGTGTGTGTACAGTCAATTGTTTTGTGGAGAAAGTTTCAACAATGGTCGACTGGTAAGCGGGCAAAGTAATAGAAGCCACTCCATGTGGCTCTGCCTGCATTAGTTGGCTCCTTCTAATTTTTAAAATTCTCTAGAAGTGTTTATTGATTGATATTATTTTCTTATATATTTGATATGTTCCAAATTTACTGGTGATTCATTTGAACCTGATTAAAGTTTTGTGTATTTGTGTGGGTGTGAGGGTGTTTATAAAAATAGATTCAAGAACTTTAGTAGATGTAGGATTATTCAAATTTTCTGGTTTTGGAGAATCAATATTAGTATGTTGTGTTTTTCTAGAAAATTGCATCTCTCATCTAATTTTTCAAATATATTGGCATAAAGATTTCACAATCTTATCTAAGAGCTATAGTTTTGCACTCTGTTCATTTTTCTTCTTGGTTATTTGTGACTCCTCTCTTTTTCCTGATAAGTCACTTCAGAAATTTATTATATATATTTCTCAATGAACCAGTTTTTATTTTGTTGATCATTTCTATCTAATGGTTGTTTTCTTCTTTTTTACTATCTGCTCTTTATTTTCTTTTCCTTCTACTTACTTTGGGTGTTACTAATTTTTAAACTCTTTTTGAGATGGATGCTTAGATCATTAATTTTAGCTTTTCTTCTTGTAGTAATTCATAATGGAAAGAACACAAGACATTTTAACTGCATTTGTCTTCCTCCTGACTTTATATATGCTTTTATGTTTATGCATTTATACATAGTTGTGTGTGTGCACGTATGTGTGTGTGTGTGTGTGTGTGTGTGTGTGTGTGTGTATAGTGAGATACACACACAAAATTACAGAAACAGAAAGCATAGTATTTACTATTATTAATATAATAGATATAATAATAGATATAGTAATATATATATATTCCTTCTGACTTTTATTGTGTATTATATATATAATACAATAAGGAAGAATATAAATGCATATTATAATAAGTGCTATGCTTTTTGCATATACACACATGTATATGCACATAAATACATGTATATATAAATATACAATAGCATATAAGAAGTCAGGAATGTGAAATAAATTATTTATATATAAATAAATAAATAAATAAATAAATAGATATATAAATAGGCTGTTCAGAAAAAATCCAACCATAAATACCTCTATTTTTCATATTACATGACTGGATACTTTCTGGACCACCCTTATATATATGGTGTACGTGTGTGTGTGTGTGTGTGTGTGCGCGCGCGCATGAGTGTATATACACACACAAACACACACACACGCACACACACACACACACACAGACATAATATATATATATATATATATATATATATATATATATATATATATATACAGACATACATACATATTGGTAAGTACTACACTTTTTTTACCTCTGTAATTCCATTTAATTTGGGCTATGTTTAGGATTTGCTCTGACTAAGAGAATGTGACAAGAATTATATGTACTATACCAAGGCTAGACTTAAGAAATTTGCTGGAGCCAGCCATCATGCTATGAGCCCAAGCTGCTTGGAGAGGCTAAGTGGAGGAGAATGGAGGCACTTCAGTCAACAGTCCCACTGATCTTTCAGTCCATAACCAGCACTTTCTGCTACACATGTGATTAGCCCTCCTTGAGCATAGTTCAGCTGGGCTTAGTGACAACACAACCAAACTGGTAGTATGTGGGATAGAAGAACCACCCAACTTAGTTCAGCTTATATTGCAGAACTGTGAGAGGTAATAAAAGGTTGTTTTTGGTGTAAGCCACTAAATTTTGATGTGGCTTGTAATATTGTATAGCTTACCAAAACAGGAGCTGACATTCCAGAATTGAGTGAATTAATAAATGTATGACTCCCCCACCCTTTTAAAATAGTGATTAGAAATAATGATGATTATCTGAGTAAGTTTTTGTCAATTCTTTATTATATTAAGAAGAAAAAAGTCAAATGTAAACTAAGGAAAGAAACCATGGATGAATATTAGCTGAATTGTTGCAGAAGAACTAGAAATCTTTGGAAACATTTTGAACTAGCACACACAATTACATACTCCCCTGAATATGGGGTTATCATGTAAATATGGACTTTTAACAAATATCATTGTTATTTTCTGTAAGAATGCAAGGTAAGTACTATTAGTGAATTAGGCTATGATTCTGGCACATACTATAAAACCAGAAGTAACCATGGGTGGACATTGTATTTTATGGAGTTTAAGTATAGTTTTGAGTCCCTATTATTATTGAATGTCTTAAAAACAAAACACCTTTGCACCTTCAGAAAACATGTTAGTGTCTTAATGCTTATCAATTATCATGTATTTGTAGATGTTCACAGCCAAGTAGAATATTATTTGGTTAAAACTCTTTGTTCCACATTTCATAAATATTATATGTACCCAAACTATATTTATAATGATTTTGGTCATTATACTTTTTCAAAAAATAAGTGAGACTTAAATTTGCAGTTAATGTGAAAGCAAGTTCTGTTTTAAACATAGTCTAATCATCTCCATCTATTTAAGTTATTTTTATCTTGGTTATTTTGTCATGGAAATAGAAAATATTTCTTGTAAATAGACTGACCAGACATCTCATTTTAAACAGGACTGAAAACAATGGTACTGTCTCTTTTCAAATGGTATGCATGATTATCTTACTGACACCTTGAATTTAGCCCAGTGAGACTAAGCTGACAATATGTACCATTTGATATGGGACAGTACCATTGTTTTCTGTCCCATTTAAAACAGAAAGACTAATCAGCCTACTTATAAACCACAAAGAGTATGTTCAGTTATTATTGCTTAAAGAAAGAAGTGACAAAAAGAAAACCAGAAAATTTTTATCTTTTAGAGGGGAGGGAAAGAACGAAAATATAAAAAAAAAGAGACAGCAAAAAAAAAAATTCTGGATCTTTAGCATTAAAAAAAAATCCCAGATATATTTTTGTGGTAGACCTCAATTTTCTTCACTGCCACAGTTGCCCTTTACATAAAGAAATATGAGTTTTGTTGAGGAGGTTACAAACAGGTTCTTCCAATTTTCATTTTCTTTATGGTGTGAAAGCAGTACACTTTTAAACAGTGACAGATGCTTCATAGTTTATACACTTTTCATTTTAAAGAAGAAGAAAAATTTAAGGAACTGAAGAAATATCAAGTTATTTGGCATCATAAAAGAACTGAAACTTTCAAGAAAATAAACATCAAAGCCTTATCGTTTTTGATAGAATAGCATCTTTCTCACTTCCTAAGTATAAGCCAAGACTAGGACACATGAGAGTTACAGTATTTAAATATAAACTGATATATTTCAGCATATTTTGCTCAATAACAAGGACATTCTCTTTCATAAACAAAATTTAATAGTATACATTATAAACTTAACACTGACAATTTTATTATCTTTTGTATACTGTAGTTAATATGCAAATTTCTCCAATTATCCCCAATGGTATCTTTTATAACTTATTGTTGCTATTTTATGTGATTCAAGGTCCAATAAAAAATCATATGTAACAATTCACTTGTCATGTCTTTCTTGTCTCTTTTTTCCCAGACCTTTTGTGTCCTTCATGATATTGGCATTTTTGAAAACATCCAGTTAATTGTGTTGAAAATGCTCTCATTTTGAATTCTTTCCTCATGATTAGATCCAAATTAAACATTTCTTTTGAAGTGGAAATAGTATATAGGTGATAGAATTTCTGTGTCTCTCAGATTGCTAAATTTGATCATTGTGTTTCAGTTTGTGTCTACCAGACTTTTCCATTGTAATTAATAAGTAGTCTACAAAGAGGTACTTTGACACAGTGAATATCTCATTCCCCAACATTTCTATACCCATTGGTTGTCTTGACTGAGCCAATAATTATTATGGTGGATGCAATACAGTGATTTCTTATTTCTATAGCTTGGAGGATTTTGCCACTTTTTGTGTTTATTTAATGTAGTATGTATGTTTTGTTTAGGTTTGTCTAATATCCCTGCCCATTTTTAATAGTATCCCAAGTCTCCTGTGGGAAATCATCACTCTCTTATTATAATTTGAGCTCCTTCTTAGTTCTAAGGATAGACTCAGATGACAGTCTAATCTCACCTCTCTGGCTATAATGCATGCTTCAAGAAGGGAGATCAATGATCACATTTTTCCTAAGATTTCTGCAAAAGTGAAGTTCCCTCTTCCACAGGAAGTGCCAGGGGTAACCATTACTCTTTCCCAGGAACTTTACAGTAGGCTGACCAGATTTTAAATGGGACAGAAAACAACAGTACTGTCCTATTTCAAATGGTACATATGGTCAGCTAGTCTTACTGGGCTAAATTCAAGGTGTCAATGGGCTGACCATATGTACCATTTGAAACAGGGCAGTACCATTGTTTTCTGTCCCATTTAAGATAGAATATCTGGTGAACCTTCTTTATAGTCTATGTCTAAATTGCTTATTTGACCACACATAAATACCATTACTCTAGGCTGAACAAAATTCATAGAATAAAGTCCTAACCCCTAGTAGTAATTCAGAATGGGACAATATTTGGAGATAAGCCTATAGGCAAAGTGAAGTCATATGGACAGGTCCTAATCCAATGTTACTGGTGTCATAAAAAAAGGAGATGATGACACAGACTCACTCACGCAGGAGAATGACCATGTGAAGACAAAGAGAGAAGATGGCCATCTACTTCCAAAGAGAGAGAAGCCCCAGGATAAAACCAATACTGATGACATCTTGATCTTGGGCTTCTAGCCTCCAGAACTGCGAGGAAATAAATTTCCATTGTTTTCACCACCCAGTCTGTAGGTCTTTGTTATGGCAGCCCTAGCAAATTAGCATAGCCATCTTGATGTGAACTGTGGAACTAATGGTGAAACTCCTGAGCTATAATAGCCTATGTAATCTGAGGGTAAAGGCAACATCTCAGAAGGCAGAGCAAAGAGATACAGAGAAACAGCTCTTGATCTACATTAATTGAAGCCAACCCTACAAAATATTGAGTTCAGTGAATCAGTAAATTCTCTTAATTTAAATTTAAATCAAATTTATTTTCTCAAAATGCAGATTCCCACAGATACATGTAGTATACCCCAGCAATCTAGCCCCTTCCTGCCTAACCTAGAGTTTCTGACCAGCTTCAGATTCGCTAAGTTACCCAGGGTAGAGACAAGCTCAGGAGGAATGAGATGGAGTAGCTTAAGAGTTTCCAAGAAAATTGAGGAGCTAGTTTGGTGACTGGTGAAAGCAAGGGGTGAAACTTGCCGTAATGAATGTGTTCTTCCACAGAGACAGGAAGATGTGAAGTTCTAGTTATAAGAGTAATAATTTATGTGAGTGTTATGAAAGTTCAGTCAATAGGAATTAAAGAAAAAAATGGGTAGAATTGAATTTTGGCATTTGTTCAACGATGGGTTTGCTGTTCTATTCCCAATTTCTCTATCACATTGTGCCTCCATACTTACAATCAAAGTTATCATGCTTATCCATACTCCATGGCAAAGTGTCACGATGAATTTAACAATTTGCAGGCCATTTAAAATTTGTTAGGAAAAAATCCTTGACCTCTAGATACGGGTTTTGACTTGTATTTTTCTTATTTAATGCATCTCTAATGGTACTTGAAAGGTAAGTAACAGAGAAAATTAAAAACAATGTAAAAATTCACTGATAATTGGTTTCAGCTTCCCATGTAAATTAACAATGCATGTATGAGTCTAAGAGAATCATATATAAAATATTGGACCAATTATGCTAACATTTCACCCTTTTAATGAGAATAACTACAAAGTTTACTAAAATTCTTAGGTTCAGCTTTGGAAAGTATGAAGTAACTCCACTTATTTAAGACTTAAGCATTAACTGTGACTTCAGAGAGATATAAATTCTTTGGTTTTATAAATAAAAATTTAACTTTTTTAAAAAATTGATATTTTACTATAGAATAAATAAACAAAACATCTTATTAAGTCTATTAAAAATCAAAGAAAATCACTATCAATCTAGTACATGTTTTGAGTTTCCTGAGCATCACCTAGAGCCAGTACCTGGTGGAATACATAGAAATTGAAAAAATGTCAGGGTTGGATTTTCTGGTCAAGATGGCAGTGTAGGTGAACATTGTGCTCACTGCTTCTCATGACCACATCAATTGCAACTAAACTACAAAACAACCACCATTGTAAACTGCCTGAAGTTTAGCTGCACTGAATCCCTACAACCATGGACATGCAGAAGAAGACACAGTGAGACTAAAAGGAGAGGCAGAGATGTAAAACAATCTGATCCCACACCCACGTGACTGTTAAAAATTGGGTGAAGTATCTCAGCTGTGGAGGTTCTCCCCAGAGAAGCAAGGGGTCCCAGCCCCATTCTAGGCTTCCCAACCCAGGGTTTCGGTGCTTGGGAGAGAATTCCCCATAACTGTTGGTTGTGAAAACCAGTGGAGATTATGGCAGAATGAGATGAGGGCAGCTGTAGTCCCTTGTGACCCTCTTAAAAGGCCCACACATGAACTTATTCATTGATGAGCTCCAACACTGTAGCAGCAGCTCAAAAGGTGGCAGGGACAGAAGGGGAGGGACATTTTTTTCTGGCTTCATTGTGAAGGCTTGAAGGGGTGGCTTTCTCCAGGACTGAGGAGCTGGCAGAGCCATGGTTTTTTCTTAAGCTCTGCCCTGCCTGTGTGAACATGCAGGCAGATGACATATCTAAGTCTCCATCAAATTGGTTGTCACCTTTTGTCTGCTCTGCCCTAGTGATTTCCTGAGACCCCCACCCCACCCAACTTTTGGGCATGCCCAAGCTACTGCCAGTAGCTTTTCCCTACAAATAACTTGTCATAGCTCATGCTGTGGACTTTCCTAAAATCTCTCAAAGATTTACAAAATCCAGAAACCAGCATCTGGGTTTGGCATATCTCGTACCCCTGGATGAGTGGCCCTAAGCTCATGTGACAACAAGCTTTGGTTTGCAGATTGGCCTCTTGAGTCACCTCCAAGCCCAGCATGAGCAGCGGCCATCTGCATGTTGTGTTGTGGTTCATACCAGGTGGTCCCAGACAGGTCGACCCAAAAGCTGCTGCTAAATTTGGCTTACAGTGGGACCATGCTCAGGAGGCCTTGGGGTTGTCATGTCTGGAGGCCAGCTTCATACCAAGCAGGAATATCACCTGGCAGTCTCCAAGAACACACCAAGAGAGCAGACTGGGAAGGCACCAATGACCTGCTAAGCAAACCCTGCTCTTTAGGGTCAGCTTTGAACCACCGCTCCTTTACCATAGTCATGGACAGTCCTTACTATCAGTCAGCTCTAGAGTCAACTCCTACCATTAACATGCAAACAACAACTGAGGTTCAACTACAACAAGGAGTCACACACAAGCCACACAAAGGACATACCTGGAGTACCCAGCTCTAGTGACCAGAGAGACTGCACTACTGAGTCCCACAAGACACCTATTCTATACCATCACTCTGCTAAGACTGGGAGATATAGCAGCCCTACTTAATACATAGAAACAAACACAGAGAGGAAGTCAAGGAAACATGTCCCAAATAAAATAAGTGAACAAAAGCTCCAGAAAAAGACCTAAACAAATTGGAGACAAGCAATCTCTGAGACAGAGTTCCAAATACTGGTTATAAGAATGCTCAGTAATCTTAGGGAAAACTTCAACAAAGAAATAGAACAATTTTAAATGGAGATAGAAGACAAAAAAAAAAAAGGAAATAAAAAATACATTAGAAAAATGAACAGTAGATTAGATTAGATGAAGCAAAGAATCAAATCAGTAATTTGGAAGATAAGGTAGAAGAAACCCCCAGTCAGAACTGTAAAAAGAAATTTAAAAAATGAGGATAGTTTAAGAGACCTCTGGGGCAACATCAAACATACCGACATACCAACATTTACATCATGGGGTACCAGGAGAAGAGTGAGAACAAGAACTTGAGAACCTATTTTAAAAAATAATGACAAAAACTTTCTTAACCTGGTGAAACATAAAATTTATATATGAGCCTAGGAAGTGCAGAAAGTCCCAAACAATATGAACCCAAAGAGGCCCACATCAAGATACATCATAATTAAAATGCCGAAGGATAAAGATAAAGAAAACAATCTTAAAAGCAACAAGAAAAAAGCAGTTAATCACCTACCAGTGAGCTCTCATAAGACTGTCAGCTGATTTTGCAACAGAACCTTTGCAGGCCAGAAGGGATTGACACAAAATATTCAAAGTGATGAAAAATATGGACCTACAATGAAGATTATTCTACCCAGCAAAGATATTTAGATTCAAAGGACAGATAAAAAACTTCCCAGACAAGAAAAATCTAAAAAAATTTCATTGCAAGGAATCTTAAAGGGACTTTATTCAGGCAAAAAAATTAAAAAAGTAAAAAATAAAATAACAAAATGGCAATAGCTACATAGTTATCAACAATTACTTTAAATATAAATAGATTAAATGCTCCAATCAAGAACATAAGGTGGCAAGAAGAGCAACAAAATTGCAGCATGAAAGGGACCACTGAAAAACAAACAAATAACCCATGGACACAATCGATAGTTTAATGTTTATTTGGGGACGAGTGGGTTAGGGAGGGGAGAAAGGGGAGGGGGTGGGAGAGGAGGGGGGAAGCTAAATATAAGGGGATGGAAAGAGGGGTCACATTAGGTGGTGAACTTATTATGCATCAAGTTGACAATGCACTGTGGAATTGTATGCCTGAAAC